>JH153812.1:25296-36708 GCA_000226015.1 Mnemiopsis leidyi | reverse complement strand
TGATAAGGGCCGGTAACTAGTGCCAGTATCTAGTGCCATTGATAAGGGCCGGTAACTAGTGCCAGTATCTAGTGCCATTGATAAGGGCCGGTAACTAGTGCCAGTATCTAGTGCCAGTGATAAGAGCCAGTATTGTAATTTCGATTTAAGAGCCATAAATATGCTAAGCTGTTTAATTTTTCTAAGATATTAACGAAATAACACTCAGTAAGTAAGTCTGGTAACCGTGATGCGGGCCAACAAAGTCTCAAATTGTTCAAAATATCCCCTCTTTTAAAGCGTTATTTCTTTAAAAGGATAGCTCAAATCCTCAGAACTCACTCCAATGTATGCTCCTATATTTCTTAATATTTACTCAAGAGTATAAAAGTTACTATTACTATAGTTTAAATTTACTCAAGAGTAAAGTAGCTACTACTACTAAGCCATAGTATACTTTATTTACTACTATTATTGAGCGTTCCCTCTATGTTATAGATAGTCGTCTACTCGGCAGTTCTGAACTTTATAACAAAATATTCTGGAATGTGCGGTATTTAGAGAATACACTGAAATATTTGATTATCCGACCCTAGGTATGTGTACCCACAGATATTCGCTATCATGCCAACCTTAGTTCTTCCAAACTTCGATCAGTAATACAATACTTCACATAGCTTAAACATCCCTTCAGCTTTGTTTACAACTTTGATTGAAAACTAAAGTATTAAACTAAAGTATGCTGGCCTATTCAGTTCTGAATCTTGTTCTCGTTTCGTCTCCACTCTTTACCACTGTACCGTGGTGTTTTGTACTCTCTGACAAGTCCACTGTTACACTTAGTGTAAACATGGGTCCAGTCACGTGACCAGCCTAGCACACGTGACCAGCCTAGCACACGTGACCTGCACGTGACACGTGTGTGACCAGAATGTACGCCGCTAAAATACACCGTGTTCATGATGCTCAAACCCGCATGTACGACGCACAGTCAGTCAAGGTTTGTTACGAGAGATGGTTTGTTTTTTGTTAGTTTGTACGTACAGTTGTCCGTAGGTTCAGAAAAATGTTCCCCTTGTATTAGGGATTAGCGTCTAGCGACACGCTTAGGTTTAACGGGGAACTGGGAAGTTCGCAAAAATTTGAAGGATTTTTAAGATCTTTTGAACTCCCTTAATGCATGTATACTTATTAATCGTCATAATAATCTTAGGCAAATTGTTCTTTGGCAAATTGTTCACGAAAATTTACTTATACACCTGACAACTTATAAAAGCAATCGCTATACTTTTACCTCGCCCTCAAACCGGAATTATGCCGAACATCAATAACCTTCATAAGTAACCTGCGATCTGTTCCACGCCATAATGAACCTAGTCCATTATATAACTTGCGTACTATGCATTCTAAAATATTTCACTTAAATCTTCAGCAGTTTGACCAAGGCTAAACTACCTCAAGCTGCACCATTTTCTCGTGGGATTGTTTCTCCTAAACTTAATATTTGTCCGAGCGGGAGGGTCAGTTCGAAGTTGGTTTTAGCCCGTTTTCCTGACGCACCAACTAATGAACATACTTGGAGATAAACTGAGGATAGCAGATTTAGAGTTGTTATTAGCTGGCGGATAAACTGATAACGATCGAAATTGAACAAATGTGTAACATTAATTTTGTATAAGACCGAGCTTTATCTAAGTACTAGCGCTGCAAATTTCCGAAACAACTAAGAAAGTTACTTTAAGTAAATCACTTGTAAATCGTATAAAACTGGAACAAATCTACTGGATACAGAGGTAACCACTGAAAAGTAAAACATAGAGCTTTCTCATGGTTGAGTTAAGAGAAAATGTTTCCCTGAGTAGATCTGATCACAGTTTTGTAAAGTGTGTTACTTTTTTCTAACTTAATTTCGTTTTTGGTGACTGATGAACAGCTCTCGGGTGTTATAAGTTTCAATAAAATAGGCCAAGATTTCAGGATCAATTGTATAGGATCTATATTGAAGTGTTTTCACTTGTAACGATTACCATATAAAAGTCCCTAATATCATCTCGCCTCGATGTAAATACGGTGAATAGAAAATACTTTCCAACTTAGAACATAGCAACATTACCCATTTGTCCTGATTGAGAATAAGGGCCGCAAATCTTAACTCTGTTTTTTATAAGTCAGGTAGGTTTCATGCCTAACTGACTTTAAGATACATTTACTTACGGTTAATGGTCAGAGTATTTTTAAATCTTGAACATTAGACCAAGCACCCTGGCTTATGCTAAATGGTCATAAATCCATGGTCACATTAGTATTTAATTTTTGTAACTGTTTCCCAGACTATTACTGTACTTCTCGTGAGAATATTGTTAAAATACATTAAAACTTCTAACGAATTAGAGCACTTTCGAGTTTTGAGTAAATCGAGTGAGGTTATGTCATCACGTGATAAATATGACGTAACTCTAATATCCAATCTCAATTGAAACGAAATAAGAGCGTGTTTTAAGGTTCTAAATAAGTCTCATAGTTTCGCGACAAAGTGTTCGTTGAATATCTTTTAAATTACTTTCGGTCAATGTGAGAGGAAAAACACAAAATTTTAGACAAAACAACATTTTTTGAACATAATTTAACAATTTAAAACAACTCCAATATTATATAGTAATTCAGATTACCCCAGCAAGCCAGTCAACTTGCTGCATATATTATGATTTATTGTTGATAATTTGACTAAATTAACCGAGTTTTATTTTCAGATGAGAGGTCACAACATGGGTCAGCAAGTGTAAGTTGAATGTCACAAACTTAAAATCCATTTATTTTCATCTTATTGTAAAACTGCAAAATAACTTGAATGGACCTTTTGACGCTACATCTCGTGACAGCAAAACAATATTTTAATGTTGAATTAATGACAGTTAACGATACATTGCTATGACGAAGGCTAGGTATCATATTTAGCTAACATTACTCAGGTTACAATTAGGTTACACACTATAACTTACATATACAAAAGGTTTAGCCGGGAAAGCGGACCAACTGATCCTAACTCAATGTCCAATCGTCATTGCTTATTGCATACGTGCACCGTAACAAACTTACATAACAAACTATTCCCAATTTTCTCAGACAAATCAGTGAAAGTAACGTAAAACTGGTATAATGTAACATTCGATAAGATAGACTTCTTTTTTCCGTGTTGGATCTTATCCAAGTAATTACGTGTTTAGTCACCTGGTCATTACGTAACCAAATAATCGTCAGCCCATTCTGCTGAATGTAGTATCACACTCGAGTATTGTGCCTTATCTGGGCTATTGTGTTTTCGTGACCAGTTTTCGTGACCAGTTTTCGTGACCAGTTTTCGTGACCAGTTTTCGTGACCTGTATCGTAGTCCCAGAGCTATGATCCCCAGCATGCACGTGGTCGCGCTCGCTGAAATATTTCATATTTGACATATTTTGCAGTCTCGAATTCAGTTGTAAAACAGAATATTCAGAAAGAGTCAACCAAGTGTTGTCCAGCTGGTCACATGATCATGACTGAATCACACATGCAGTCACGAGTGAGAGTTATTAAAATCCAGGAGCATTCTTTTTTGTAATCATTTTGATGTCATGGACATTTTGAACTTGAAATCCCTTATAAGCGGGGCTAAAATTTGGTTTACAAATTTGTCCTGGCTTTTTTACCATTATGGTCATTTTCGACTTTTGGTAATCATCTGGAAATGGTCAGGGTAAAAACGCCAAATGTTATGCCTAATAGAACATGGCAACCCCCCCCCCCCCCCTTTCCCGTACAACGCAATGTGTTGTAGGCACAGAGCCAATGTTGGGCCTTTTAGTGGGCCTTCTTGTGAGAAATCTATAACTTTCCTACACCTTCCTGACAACTGATATCAGAGTATGATTACTACCTAAGTAGAAGTGGCAATCTGACTTCTTGTTAGTGTGAGATAAACTCTAGCGAGATAAACTCTAGTGAGATAAACTCTAGTGTTATTTAATATTGGAGAGTTTCACATGTAAACTTTTCTTTGTAAGTTTAAACAGGAATAGCCCTACTTACTTATTAACGTACACATGCCTTGTTACAAGAAATCAAAATATTTCTATCAACATGACATTGATCATGTTCACACAATAAATTTGTTGTTCTTGCAGTGTTGAAATAGTTGAAAAAACAAGATATAAGTCAGTAGCCCTATTTCTGATTAAATTTAACGTTTCTAAACTATGTAATACCCAGCTGATCAGGTGATAATAACCGTAATAACGCCAGTAAAAGTTATTTAAATCTAACCGCATTATGTCTTGTAATCTCAATAAATTATATGAAATCAATTATCGGCAAAATCAACTAATCTTTGTAACCGATGCACAAGAAGGAGGAGGAAGTATTGTCGGTCAGTCAGCAGAAATTTTAAACTACAACTTGATGTCATCATTTTCAGATGAAACTGGAACACTAAAATCACCAATGCGTCACAACGTGTGCTTGACCCAATTCGCGGCCTTTTTTGGTTGAACTTTATGTGAATAAATGGATTGCTCGCCGACACCGTTTCAAGAATTAATTGCAGAATATGGTAACTGTGGATGCGCTCATTCCTAGTCAGTCTAGTTGTGGATCTCATGTCAGGGGGATGGAATGTAGAGTTTATATAAGTTGTAGTAAGATATATAGTATATAGTTGTAGTAAGATAGTGAAGCTGGGGAAGGGGGTAGAAGAAGTGAGGTTTAAAGACAAGTTTTTTCAAATCTCTAAACTACTGGAATGAAAAGAATGTAGAAAAAGTACATCCTTCTTCCACAAAAAACGAGCATATAAGTTGTGTGTGTGTGTGAAAGAAGATAGCGCCCCCCTATGTGTTAATGCCACAATGTTTGTATTGTATATAAAAGTAGTAATCCTTTTTTTCTACATTTTCGTAATTAGTGATGATAGACAGGTGACATCTGGTGAAAATACCACGCGTGTACGTCTGGCCTTTGTACATTTTATACATTCTGTAGCGTGGTATGTGTACATATAGTATATCTATATAAATTCAAATCATTTGTTTTATACCAGTTGATTCTTATTTTATATCTTTTATATATATGTCCTGTATATATTGTATTGCAGCTAAAAGGTTTTAGTTACGTCATAAATATTTTATCAGCTGTGAGAAACAGATCTTGCCATGATAAGGTTATATATGTTGATGTTGTATCCCTTACAGTATATATTTAATTACGAGATTTGATGGACAGAGGTTTATCTAACTAAGGACGCTGACCATGTTATAATTTTACAGGTAGAAGTAAATTTTCATTTCCTTTATTTAACCTTTATTTAACCTTTATTTAACCTTTATTTAACCTTTATTTAACCTTTATTTAACCTTGCTTTGTGTAAGGTATTTAGGTAGTTACACTTAATCAGTGTAACGCTTAGTCATTGTTGGCCAGGAATGTATCTCAAAAACAAAATCAATCTGTTGTCTGTTGAGTTAATCTCCTGATATTCCTCAAGCCTCACATGATAACATATAACGTAATAAGTCACGTAAAATCCACGATGATCTAATCTCACATTTACTAAATAATGGCTGTCATCCAACTCTCGTCATTGTCCCTTCCTACTAGTAAAAAATCTTGACTCGACTTTATTACCAGTTTAGGTTATTTATCAAAAGTAGAACAATCCATTACACCATCCAGTAACGACACACAATATATTGGATCTGTTGTCAGCTCGTCACCCTGGATACTCGACAGATATATTGGTCATATTCGAAAAAGGTCCCGCTGTGACGCTTGTGTAACTTCAGCCGTGAACCAATCTCGAAGTATTATATCACGTAAATGTCGATGCCATCTACGTTTTATTAGGTTGACCGAGAGTACACCGAAATTCCAGTAGCAGTACGTGTTCCTTATTACGTAACCAGGTAAAGTCTACCTTTGATCCGTTTGAAAGATTGAGTGTGCGCGCGGCGCGGACCGTTTCATTCATTGCAAAGAACAACCCTGTGCGCATTTAAGTGAACCAACGCTCGACTCCCATTGGTCCGTTTCCCTCGAGTTTGGTGTGACGTCACCGCATGTGTAATGGGACACTGGCTTCGGTTTCCGGGGGCCCGGCGGCTTTTTATCAGCTGGTCTGCTCGGTGAGCGGCCCGGGGCCACGCCCATAGTGTAACAAAGTTGCGTTCTGCGGACTGGAGCGATCATGTGACAAGCACGTGGCAAGTGATCAAGGATCAGGATGTATAGTTTGACCGTAGTGTAAATGCGGCGTGTAAATTGCGGTAATACACACACTACTGTACACTTACATTCTACCAGCACTACTGAACACGGTTCAAACTTTCTATCTTAATCGGATACACGACATGGAATACACGACATGGAATACACTACATGGAATACACGACATGGAATACACGACATGGAATACACTACATGGAATACACGACATGGAATACACTACATGGATGACACTACATGGAATACACGACTGACTGATAGTTCGTTAATCAACAACAATACACCGCAGTACAGTATAATACAGTTGCACTATATAAAAGAAGATATAACACCTACTGTTTCAGGCCCATGGCCCAAGGATTCTACAACCAGATGCCCCATGGATACCAGTTTCAACAGTTCCATCAGCAGCAAATGCTCCAGTCTATGGATGGGAGGACTGTTGCCTCTGTAAGTTTTGGGTCAAGTCTTCATTTACACGCATGTCCCTGTTTAATTCCTGTTTAATTCCACATTAGTATCTGCTATTTCACACCATACTTCTTACTTTCTCCTACATAAATAAGTGTATAAGGTTTGTTAGTGTGCACAGTGTGTATTTAGTGAGTTAAATATATACTGTTAACTGTATAAGGTTTGTGAGTGTGCAAAGTGTGCGTTAAGTGAGTATTTAGTTAGTATTTAGTGAGTATTTAGCGAGTTAAATAAGATAACGCGCTGGAAATTTTACCATCGATTTTACACTTCCAGGTTTACAATCACCCTTTCGGGGGAATGCCACAAATGCAAAACGTTCAGTATTACAATCCGATGCCGCCAGCGGCGTTTCAGCATCCCTACATGTCTCCACAGATGTTGCAACAGCACCAGCATCAACAGGTTTGTTTGTTTGTTTTCTGGTTCTCTTTGATGATGTGATTCTTCCTCTGCTTGTTATAATGTTATGCTTTGTAAATTGAAAACGTGCCATTAGGCCCGCTGAGCTTTATTCTCTTTAGCATCTTTTTGCCGTCCATTGCAGGATAATTTATAATTTAGAAAATTATATGTTGTGTAATCAAATCTCAGAGCCTATTAATCAAATCAATTAGCTGATAAGAGTGATACTTAGTAATCTTATTACACTTATATGCTCGCACTTATATCTTACTTCTGTTGCTATACGCTTATGACAATATTGCTTATCTGTCGATGAAGGTGAGTTTTGTTATGAACATTGTAAATCTATCTTTTCCTACGCTGTATTTTTAAGGATGTGTTAGTGGTAGAAGCTGTGCGAATGACGGTATTAATGTATAATATTTTTCCTGACCGACCTGCAGTCTAGGAATGTCAGACAACACCGCCTCCCCAACACAAAGAACACCCGACAGTACCACCTCCCCCACTCTTCACACTCTGTCCCTCTCTCCCTCCACTGCACAGGACATCTCCACATTCCTGCCCCTGATAAAACGTCTCTACGGCTCCTCCTCCACCCGACTTGTGTCTTGTAACAACCTCCTCACTTCCGACATACTTCACCTTCTCTCTGCTGCTCAGAAGGAAGAGAGTTTTGTTCCCATACTTGCTGGATCGGTGTCTCGACAGCTGAACAAGTTCGGCTGTGGAGGGAGAACTGTGGCGCTGTGGGCTTGTTTGTTTTTTGAACTTTTACAGAGTTTGAGAGAACTCCAAAGTTCGGTATGTGTTAACACAGTGTTGGAGATAGCTGTAGAACATTGTATAACTCGGCTGGATGATATCTCAGAAAATATCGAGAAAGTATCAATATCAGATTTGTGTGAGAGACTCAGTCACGGCGTTGAGAACTGCCAGTTAGTAGCTCAGTGTGCAGAGAGGATCCTCTCTTCTCCTCCCTCCAGTATCACCAACTATAACTCACTATCAGAAAGTCTATCACGACATGTAACTGTTTTGTTTGAAAAGAGTACCTTACCTTCTGTTCTAGTTTCTGGTCACGTGATCAAAACTTCAAGTCACATGACAGACACGTATTCTGATATTTTGTGCGGTGTAAAGAAAGTCCTGATGATAGCAGGAGATATAGCACCGTGTTCTGGTAACCTAGGTTACAAGGGTATCGTCAAGGAAGCAGAAGTTAGGACGGCAGGAGTGGGAGGAGGGAGAGATCAGAAACAAGGGTTCCAGGATCGGAGTTGGGAGGAGAAAGTGAGGGTATTACTCAACAGATTGGGGGTAGAGGTTGTACTGACGTCTGGGATTTGTAGACTAGATTTTATAAACACGGGAGTTTGTTGTGTTTCTGGGCTAAGTTACGAAGTTTTGGAGGATATTTCAGAGAATGCAAGGGTTGATCTGATCCCGTCTGTCGAGTTCGCTACACCAAACGATCTTGTTTCTCTGGAATTCCAGGAATGGAAAGAGGGTATGACCGTGGTGAAATCTCTCCAGTGTCCATCCTACACGATAATTTTGAGAAGGCCTGTGAGGAACGGTTCAGAAAAACGATATAAAACGTATCTGTCTCGACTACGAAACGTTTTCAAGAGCGGCGTAGTAGTTCCTGGGGCTGGACAAACCGAGAGGTTTTGTGCGGAGATATTATCTAGTTTTTCTCTATCTGCTGAGGATAAGATCAAGTTTGAACTGGGTTCTCATCCTGATACAGATCTCATTGTGACCATCATCTCAAGAAGGTTATCAGAGTTGTTTTCTAAAGTTGCTACTCTTGGTCGAGCAAGCTTGGGATCAGATACTTATGACTACAATAACTGTAATCTATCAGATTTAGAATCAAATACATTTGACTTCAACAACAGTTTATCAGATTTAACACTAGATGAAGAACCACAATGTGGTCTACAATCAGATGACAGAACCAATATTTATGATGATAACTCATCTAAAGCAGCTGCGTGGAGACTAGCTTTAGAGACTGCTAAGGTTTTGGACAGTGTTTCTCTCAGTCTCAAACCAATTAGTGTCGTCAAAAGATAGGATAACTTTCACAATTTTCGTTTTTTTATTTGTGTGTTAAATGTACTTACGTCATTTAGGATTTTGACTTTTACATTTATTTACTTTTATTTGTAAAAGTTTGTACAGCTGGCCTGTCATTTTGAATCATAAAAAGTTTTTGCTTGTCCACATGTTCACAAGTCTAATTGTAAATGTTTAACTTTTATGTGAACTATTTTAATCCTCTTGTCTCCTTGAGCTCTCAAAAACTAAGAGTTTTGACGGATCTCTGTTGATCTTGCCAGCTCAGAAACTGGAAAATTGTTCGTTTATGGTCGCTGTATAAAACTTACAAGTCCGTAAAAGTGTAAAGATATTTCACTCGTATTTTTCATTATTTAAAGAATGTTATTTGAACTAACCCCCGGAAGTGCAGAGTAGATGTGTAGTGTATCCCTGCAAGTATTGTACCAATATTCTACCCCTGCCTCTCTTTCAGATGACGCAACACTCGGCTCACTCCTCGACGACACCCCCCATCCACCAGCAGCAACCACAACAAGCACCGCAACCACCACCACAGCAGCAACCCCAACCCCTCCAGCAACCTCCACCACAAATACAGCAACCCACACCCCACCAACCCAAGCCGAAGAGGCCCGGTATTGTTATAAAGGATCCTAACAGCAACAAGGAAGTGGATCTTGCCACGGTTAGTAAAAACTTGAAGTGTCTCAATTAACTTTATCGTCTATGTACAAATTGAGTTTATTGTTAATCAAAATTCTATAATTTGATATTAATTATAAGTTTCCTTAATCTAAAGTTAAGGCTCCCCGAATCCCATGACATTTAATATTTAATCAAAAGTAAACCCAATGTCCCCCACAGTTAGCAGCTCAGCCCGCGTCGGCTCCTGCCACTGAGCCTACTGATACGATCCAGAACAAGGAACGAAGGAACATCTTCAAGGAGCAAGTCCACCAACAAGTCCAGAAAGGCATCACGCCTCACCCCGCCCCACAGGGGAGGCCCCTAGCCACCGGCGCCAAGTTGGAACAGCGTACTCCTACCCCCGTCGAGATCAAGAAACCGGCGGTGACAACGCCGTCCCCCGCCAAACCGGCGGTGACAACTCCGTCTCCGGCTAAACCGGCAGTACCGCAGGAACAGCCCGCTAAGAGCATCACTCCTAAGTCGATATTGCCGAGGACAAACTCTCAATCTGATGAGAAGACTCCTGAAAAACAAGGTAGGAAGAATTTCCATATTCTACGTCCTGTCAAGAACCTGGAACAATCCTGGCCCTTCTTTTCTATCTTAAACCATTAAATTTTCAGATTACCGCTCAATTAGATAATTACTGTGTAGTGTAAAATCTCTTACTCAGGTGTAGAGATGAGTGTACAAACCACACCCTCTCTCAAGAAGCTGAGTCAGACACCCCCGGTCGGTAAAGTCCCAGCTCAGCCTACATTTACGTCTCCCCTTAAAGTGGAGGGGACAACCAAGGAGGTTGAAGTTCCCGCCAAAAAGGAGGAGCAAGTTAAGACCGATCTCAGTAGCATTGCTTCTATTGGCGACAAGAAGTTGGACGGTGGGTGAAATGATTTGTGTTTTTATTGGCGGCTTTCCCCCATGTTCAAGTTATTCGGATTATTTAATGCCATAGTACGCTCATACCTCAAACTCACAAGGCTCAAACATCACTGTTCAATTATATGATGCGAAAATTTGGTGTCAGATTGAGCAGTCAACATTTCTTCCCCGGAATAAGCTGCATGGCTTTACCAAACTAAATAAGAGCAAATGCACGTGCGTTCAACTACAGATTTTGTGCGGTAACACAAAAAATCTCAAGTTTTCCATCTTACCTCCAACCCAACAATACTCAATATTAGAGTATCCTTTATGATATTGCTGTTGATGGTCAAGTAAAACTGCTGAGAGGAGACGATTATACCGTAGAGGGTTCGGTGTCAGGTTATCAGACGTCCTTCACTAGGTTTCTAATGAATATTTCAAATGTTTTAATGTGTGGCCCGTGGAGGCGAACCTTCTCTCAGTAGCTCGTCCAATAAGTTAAGTAGGCGAGAAGGCGTCGTTCAGTAGAGATGGTTGATGAAGTCCAGGCTATAAGAATATAGTAGAGATGGTTGATGAAGTCCAGGCTATAAGAATATAGTAGAGATGGTTGATGAAGTCCAGGCTATAAGAATATAGTAGAGATGGTTGATGAAGTCCAGGCTATAAGAATA
>JH153812.1:3430-25169 GCA_000226015.1 Mnemiopsis leidyi | reverse complement strand
TCCAGGCGTATAAGAATATAGTAGAGATGGTTGATGAAGTCCAGGCTATAAGAATATAGTAGAGATGGTTGATGAAGTCCAGGCTATAAGAATATAGTAGAGATGGTTGATGAAGTCCAGGCTATAAGAATATAGTAGAGATGGTTGATAAAGTCCAGGCTATAAGAATATAGTAGAGGTGGTTGATAAAGTCCAGGCTATAAGAATGTGGGAAGGTATTATTAATGCCAGGATGAGGAAGGAGTGGGTTTTACTGCCGCTGACTCGCTTGTATTATTGCTTAAATAAAGATATTCGAGTTCAACCCATGAGGCAGCTATTAATAGACATGAAGTGAACTACCCATCCAGGTGCAGGCACTTCGATAAACTTAAATCTTCTTTTTTACATCAACAACATATGTGTTAACTAACGTGGCATCTATTTCTAAAGTATGTTATTCTTATTGCAGGTGAAGCTATCATTATAGACAACAGCAGTCGCAAAGAGGCGGTAAAAGAAGATACGAAGGAGGAGGAGGTAAAGGAAGTGAAAGAAAAGCCTGCTGAAGAAGTAAAGCCTGCCGAAGAAATAAAGCCTGTAGAGGTTGTGAAGCCCGTTGAGGAGACCAAGGAGGCGAAAGTGAATGGAGTCGTGGAGAAAGCAGCTGAGAGGCTTACCATTGAAATTCCTAACGGCGATGGTTTGTAATAAAATTAAACTATTTTAATTTCAAGTATTTAGTACACTTGATAAATATAAGTAACTGGGGGGCGTATGTTAAAGTGATTAGAATGGGTCCCAATCCCTATTGCAATTCCTGTACTTGAGCATGTCTCAAAACGCGAATGTTTATAAATCTGTAAATTATTTGTATTATCGTTATAAACAATCCGTCAAGTCACGGCGGTGACTGGCGATCAACTATTCATTTACACTCATCAACCTCAATGTGACACTGACCAATGCAGTATAAACCCATTACCCAACTTAGATTACCTTGTAAAACTGTCAGATTTCAGATCAAATCTTCACTTACGTATAATAAGATTTAGAACTGTGACCCCCAGCACATCACTTACTTATCCCAGACTCACTGCCATCAGCTCACATTGTCACATATCTCACTGCCAAGTTCGTGACCTCCAAGCAGTTTCTCGACGTCATTGCAGCGTACAATACCATAATTCAGTAGAAGTTGTAACGACCCCAGGGACTTTTAACTGTGTTGCTTATCAAGATTTGTAGAGTTGCGTCATTTTGCGTCACCGACTTTGTGTTTGCCACAAATAGATGCTTGCTGATGCTAATTGCTTTAGTTGTGATACTGTGTTTTCCCACTTATCGTGTTTTGCTTTTTTGTGGTTGTAGAATCCACATTCCTTGCGTGGTTTTCTAGTACTTGTCGAAAAAGAATCTTATCGATTTTACCATTACGTTATCTCTAATCTCTCCATTTTTATTTGCCTTCTGCAGCATTACGTTGAACTCGTTAGAGTTTATGTCTCTTCGCTATTTGAATTGTCCTGCCCGCCCTAATACAATTCTAATGCCTTTTCATCGTCTTGTAAATTCCCGATCAAAAGATAAAACCCTATGAAAAGCCTGACTGTTTAGCATCTAATTACCAGCAGTCTCATTACTACTTGAATAGATCAACTACGCTCTATAATAAACAAGTTAGACAATAAAGCTTTAGTGCAGTTTGTCTCTACAGTCTAGAAAGTTAGATATCTCTACTGAGTTTAGTTAAAGTTCAATCTGATGAATATTCTTTGAGAGGATTAGCCTTCTTTCTTTCTCACACGTTCTAGCTCGAACATCTGGTATAGCGTTGAGTGTTGATCATTGTTGTGACAAGTTAAGGGGGGGGGGGGTGTGTTTACAACATTGAGGGGTATTGGTTAACATCTAGGGGGCAGGGCGGGTTGCTCTTGCTGACTAGACCTAGAAAATGTGATTATTGATAAGATGGATAATACTTAGTAAACCTGTGGCTGGGATTGGAGTTGGGCTGGGGTAGTTCTTGTTGATTATTAGAAGACTGGATATATTAGATATACTTAGTTGATATACTTAGTTGACGTGATAAAGGAGTGTCTTGTCTCTGTCAATATGCTGTTCATCCACTCATATCCTCTCCATGAGCACGGCTAGTAAATACTGTGGTTGCGCGTAGACGTTACAATCCGTCGTGTGATCTTTATCTAACCACTTAACTGAACAGTCTTCAGAAAGTCGACTGAAAATCCTACCTCTTTCTTATCATCTTGCTGTTATCTCTGCTCCCTCTGCCCCGTGCTGTCTGTGCATATGGTACTCTACCCCCCGGCCCCCCCCGGCCCCCCTTCTAGATTGTTGAGATCTAAGTTTGTGACGTCACTATAACATCCCTTTACTGCACCTGCTACGCTCACTCAACTAACTCCACCCTTTATTTTGTAATTCTTATTCGTTCCCGAGCTTGTCCTGCACTACAGCCTCCTCACACGCACTCAATGTCTCACTGTCACACACCTCACGGTGTAATTAGTTACTAATTAGTTAATCAATTTCCTCTGATTAATTGACTAGCGATAGTTATTAGTTGTTACTTAAGTTTACATTCTCTGTAATTTCCACTATATATTCCGTGTAGCCTGGTCCGTGTATTATTGTACATAACTCTTGGAAAGGAGTGTCAACTACAGTGAGTTAACAGTTGGAGCATTGTTATTATGTTACAGAAATAGGTTAGCTTGTGTATATTGACTACTATTCTTGCGGTTGTAATCAATGTTTAGTTTTAGTTAATTAAATTTGTAGTTTAGTATTAAGGTTGAAATTGTGAAGGAGAGTAAAGCGGTAATGCGGTTTTAGTTGAATTAACTATAGCTATGCTAGTCCCTTTCATGATCATTGTGTCTATAATTTAGGGAGCAACTGTTGGTTGCAATGAAAAAACCTTCAAAATACAGAATTGATGTGGGACTTATTATGCAATCTTTTTAGGTTACAACTGTTAAGCATACACGCACGCCCAAATAAACCTACAGTATTTCCCTACATGAATACAGACACGCCCAAATAACCCTACAGTTTTTCCCTATCTAAATACAGGCACGCCCCAATTACTCTACGGTATTTCCCTACATAAATACAGATTTTAATCAGTGCAGAATTGTGCAACTTGAATGTGCTAGATTAGTCTGATTACTAGAATATGAGAAGCTGTCCGATATTATAGCTCAAGGTGCGCCTGCTATCTGATCAATTATAACGTTGTGAAACTTGTTTTATTTCTTCCATTCCATATTATCTTGATTCTTTTCTTAATTGAAATTTTTGTATTATATGCCTTCTGGTCCTTTCATTCCACTTAATTTATCTCATTAATCCCTAAAACAACAAACCCTGTACCACCCTGAACAACAGCTACACAGTCCCCACCCAGCCCAAATGTTAAGCCCTAGTGTCTGCCCCCTACCCAATATTCATGTCCGCCCCCTCCCCAATATGATTATCAATATTCTGTAAATTTGGCTTTAGTTGGGTGCCCTATCAAAATGATGTATTTCTTACTGGATGCGCCCTGCATCACATGAGCAGCTTCTTTATATTGATGAATTACTTAGTCTTGAAATTATATTGTGATGCAAAATGTTTTAATTACAATTACAATATCCGCCCCCTCCCCAATGTTCATGTTCGCCCCACCCAAACAACCCCCTTGTAGTCCCCATTATAGTCACGTGACTTCACGCCCAGTACGTGGTTCTGTTTTGACGCACGATTTCTACAAACAAACCTGTTAAACGTACGTTTAATCCTTGTTGTATTGATGCGGGGAGGGGGAGGTAGCTTACGTCATACTTCACCATGTCGAACGATCTACTTTACCGTTGAAAAGGGTGGTTAAAAGTCTATTTTTCCAGTTTTTTCAGAAGTTCACGTCTCACTTTCTCAACCCGACTTAAAAACCGTGCCTGTACAAATTAACCATCACAGAGCACCATTTAAACCCACCCCTCTCCTTAATACCGTCCGTTATTGCAATAATGCTGCACCACCAGTAATAGGACCTGCACCAGTAATAGCTGCTGTATGTAACAGGGCACTGCAATGTTGCACAACATTGCGTAGTGGAGGCACTGCTGTATTTAATAGCCTCATACCACCCACTACGTTGTTTTAGCGGGTTGTGGAAAGAAGGGTAGTTAACTGTCATCATCTGTTGTTAGAGTTTGTTGTTACTTTTTGTTTCTTAGTTACCAGGTAGTCGCTAAGTAACTGAGTAGTTACTTAGTAAACTAGTAGTAAACTAGTATTATCGTAGTAACCAGTGCAAGTGCAGATTAGTGACTTGATTTAAACTTAATAACCAGGATCTAGATAGTGCACTGCAAACCGCTTAGTAACTAGGTAACCTGTTTTTGTACGATCTACGATCTCATCCTCACGACTTAAACTTCTAGTATCACCTTGCTTGACAGAGTAAGAGATAAGACATTACTCAGATTTAAGTCTGTCACTATTTAATCTGTCGCCATGGTGATTACCCAATTAATTACCCCATCTTTCTGACTTGCTTTCTAATAGTCCCCGTATTAAATTCTCCTTCACCAACTTACTATTTTCATGTCATGTTTCGTATTGGTTGCTTCATATTTCAAAGCGGTATTCTAAAATTTGCACCTTTTTTATTAGTAAACATACCCGCTAATTTTAGTTAGACAAAGCGGTCAAACCGATTCTATAACTCATAATCCGTCGAATTATTGTGAAATGCACCCTGACATGAAATACCTGACAATTATTGCGGTACGCGACTGCAAAATTGTGCGGCCCGACTTGCGCTATCATCTTGTGACATGATTCCCTGCAGTGCTTTGCACCGCCCTGCAACATATTTTGCTAGAGATTGTTTCTGTTTAGTGGTCATTGATTATAAGACGCTTATCGGTTAAATTTGTTACATTCAAACCCGTTATTTCCCTTATTTTTGTTGTCTTCATACATAATTTGAGTTAGTTAGTCGTTCGTTTGTTTGTTTGTTTGTTTGTATGTTTCTTTGTTTCTTTGTTTGCTCGTTGGTGGGCGGTTCTGCACTTTAACTTTAATAACCCTCTCATTGTAAGTTCGAAACTATTGTCTCTCTAACCCATTATAGTACCACTACAAGCTCATTAACGTATCCTCACGTAGTTCCTTCGTGTTACGTCTCGTCATAACCACAGGCCTGAGGCCAATATACCGGAATTCCTAGCTTAATTCCGTCGTTGTTTATTCCGTCCTTGATTATTCTGATCTACTCAGTTTTTATAGTCGCTACCACATGGCCGCTACCGCCCTCTTCTACATACCTTCCTTACTTCTGTTGTTGTTGTTGCTGTTGTTGTTGTTGTTGTTGTTGTTTTTGTTATGCGGCGATGTCAGAGGTTTTCTTTGAGGCGACGCGCTAGTTAGAGTTGTGAGCTACTGCTAAAACTACTACTACAACTATATCTTGAATGTTAGAAACAAACACGCTGAGCGTAGTTTATATCTCATGCTATAAACAAACACGCTGAGTGTAGTTTCCTAGTGCAATGTAAATCCTAACCAAGCACACTTGAACTTGTTTAATGTTTATCGTATCATTTTTACACATTTTCTATTTTTCACATTTCCTATATTTTCCTTATTTTCAATCTCGTATTTTAGTCGCTCACTTGTCTTAGTTGTCGCACTTAGTATTGGCGGAATTGTTATAATCTATTATGACTGTAGTGACTGTTTTTGTTCTGGCTGCAGTGACTTTTTTCTATACTTAATTTTCCCTTCTCTGGTTACCCTGCAAGATTGTTAAATCTCTGCACGATTCAAGCTGGAAAAGACCCTGAATATCTCAAAGTGGCTGCATATTATGCTATCGAATTAGCAACCTCGCAGGTTGCAGATTCTTATCACGCCCACCGGCACTAATAAGACCGTTTCTAACAAAAAGTGTTTGAAAAAGGTCATTAAAAGTAGAATCTTGCTTTTTATCTGTTCTCCCTTTTTTGAGCTATTTAAAGACCTTTTCTGCTGTCCTACATTTCTTGGCTCTTAAACTTATATATTACTTCCAGAAAAGATTAGATTTTCCATTAAAACCTAAGCCTATTTAGGTGCAGCGTTACAATCTATTTATAGAAATTATGGGTATCAATCAAACGCTGCGATTCGGAGCCTACTCAGATTAACTTTGTGCTCCTTCTTCTCCTCGCTAGCGCTATATCTTTACGTTGCGTTGTGGTGCATGACACGATCACTAAATATAGCATGCATTGACAAATATCTCGTCAAGTTCTAGTTGATATGTACTCTCTTCAGTACACAGAGGGTTTCAATCACCCACTCCTAGCTCATTATGTGTCTTATCGACCAAAATTAAACACTCCGTTCTATTAAAATCCCGTCTTTACGTGCAAAACCCACGTTAAAAAACGTTATTGCCCTCGTTAAAAACCCATAACGCAAATTATAGGCTACAAGACACGTGGCTGATGTCCCAATTTTAGCCCTGAAACCGAACACCCTAAACCAGCTTATCGCAGCTCGGTTCTGCACGGCTGTATAATTGACTTTCATATGAATCAATCGCTTTGCTCGCAAATATCTGCTAAAATACTATATATATTATCGACGCGGACAAGTTCTTCACATTTCCTGGTTTTGTTTTCGCAGATTTGTCTTAAAACGATCAGTTTCCGGCCAATTTCCTTATCTTTTCCGCCTTTTTCTGCCCGGGACTATTTAGGAATTTTATAAACTTTGTTGGTAGATAAGTTCCTGTTTGACTGAAGACCGCTTCAAACTTCTCAATTCCTTACTTTCCATTCTACTTTATAACAAGACGACCGACATTCCTGACATGACTTACTTAAGGTTTTTTTGTGCAAAAAAACAGTCTTGACCGATATAACCGTGCAATAATCACCCGCCTTGTTTCTTATTTACCCGTACGTGGTATCCAATCCTTACCGCCCCAACATTGCAGGTCACGTTTTACCGGAACTTTACCGCCTAGAAAACGCAGAAAACAACAAGCCCCATATATCATAAAACCTGTATTTGTAGGCAGTTATCAGTATTTATAACCATGATATTATGCATATGTGTAAGGTAGACTGCGATCATTCCGACAGTTTGCATATTAAACATAATTTAAAGTGCACTGGCGCGTGTGTAAATAATTCATGTAATTCGATTTTCGTGGCTAACTTCTTCGTTTTCTCCTATTTGGCTTTTTTATGTCTTTTTTGCGCGCCTTTTTCGTTCCTATTTATAATCTTTCTAAGAATATTGAATTTCTGGTCGTTGCCAAAGCGTTTCGTTGATCTAAGTTAACTCTTCTAAAAACTTAATCCTGCGGGTATGCTACCAGCGTCGTTTTGCAAATTTGTGCAATTTCCTATCACGTCTTTAATTTCACGTCTTACTTCAACAGTTGTTCCAGTTCTTATCGCCTGACAAAGCTCAAGTTTTAGCAATCACCCGTTGGGTGAACTTCGTGCTTCACCCTCCAAATTTAGGGCTTCAGATTTCCCAGAAATCTGCTGCCTCGCTGCTCCCTGACATTCACGATTAGTTGAATTGTATGTATTCTGTCTTTACTGAACTGACGTGTATGTGTGTGTACTATGCATTCCGCATTGTATATATTGTATTGTTTGTCGAAGTTTGTATGTAACACGTTTATATGTGTATTGTTTTGTTTGTAGAAGTTTACTACACGTTTATATGCGTATTGTTTCTAGAAGTTTATTAGCGTTTATATGTGTATTGTTTACTTTAAGATCTCACCCTATTTGCTAATTGCTTTATTTTTATTTGTCACAATCTACCTGTGCATCAACATAAATTTAAACAATTCTACTAAGCACTACTTAATTCCACAGTACTACCTAACCCCAGTACACGCCCTATTGATGGGATAACTATAAACTTGACTATATACTACACACTTATGTATGACCTGTACATTGTATCTTTATTTTCAACACTTTATATCCCATCCCATCACACGCACAGAGTTCCACAGTCTTCGTTTATACTCTCTAGTTGTGGTTAACCATGGCTGATCGCTGGTTTACACTTTACACATAGCTGATTGCTTGTTGTTTTAGCGTGACACATTCCTTCTACCAGTCGTTTACCAAAAGCTGAACCATTAATCGCCCTGTCTGATTACCGTTAATTAGCTTCAAGTTCTCCATTCACCACCTAACTACTCTATTAACTCTGTAAAGTTGTCATCCTAATTAACTAAGAAATAATCCTCTTGTCCCTAATTTATGTGTGTGTATGCACGTGAAATTTATCGTCTGGGTGTGAAAGTCCTTTCTTTCCAAGACGGAATTTAGTGTTTTAGTGAACAAAATGTGAAATTCTGTTTAAGAGAATTATTTTTCTTGCAAATCTTGCTTTGCTTTGTGCCGAACTTCAATTTGGACGGTTCAACCCTCCTTGTATTGTTTTTTTCTTTTTACTGTTGACCTTTTTTCTTGCTATTCAGTCTGCATAAATAGCTCAACTCTTCTTGTTCGAGTTTAACCCGACCGTTCGACCACCTTTTTTTTATTCGAAAAAAAATAGCGAATTTGTAACTTAAACTGATAAATTTACAGACACGATCGTAATGTGTTCTATTTCCTAAACCCTGAAGTATATTTCCTTAAAATTGCAGATAATGTAGAAACATGGACACTCTTACATTCCACGTCAGATTGTCCACATTTTTTGTTGTCCAAGCCACTCAGCTGTTTCACTATGTGCGTGTTTTCCTTCTCCGATTTGTACTCTTCCATTGGACCTTCTCTCAGAGTAAGTTGGAGATTTCACTGTACACTTTTACTGAACACTTTCACTGTACACTTTCACTGTACAATTTCAATTACTTTCACTGTACACTCACTTTCACTGTACACGTTCGCTGTACACTAACTTTCACTGTACACTTTTACTTTCACTATGCAATTCACTTTCGCTGTACATTTCCGTTTTCGCTGTACAACTTCACTGTCATAAGAACAATTTCACATGTACAACGATTCTGAAGCTGTCGCTCACAATGGAACACATACAGTAGACAGTCAAGGTGCACGCTACATTTAGTTCGCATATCAACTGAAAATATCACATCGAAATCTAACGTCCTTTACTCCCTAGTTGGTCAAATCACTTAAAGTCTGAAGAAAGGTTGTGGATTTAGATCACGTACTTTTATCGGCTGTAAATCACTCCAATCAATTCCACAACAATCTATTGGATTTGCTCAAACACCTTTAAGACGCAAATTGTTAACCATAAAATAAGGAATTTACCAATATGCTAGTAGTCAATAACCAAACCACGGCTATAGTGAAAGATATAGAAAGATATAGATGAATGAAGAAAGATATAGATGAATAAATAAATAACTTCGATAAGGTTTGTGGCCCATTCTAATCACTTAGATCTTTACTCACTTAGATCGTTACAACTTACACACTTATTTGCAAAACAGTTACACAAGCTATGCTAGAAGTAAAGTTCTAGACTATCTTTCAGAGTTAACGGCTGCCGATGACGTACCCTCCTCTGAAGAATCCTCGGAATGTAAGGACCAGTTCGAGACTCCACCTGCCACCCCCTCAGAAGTCAGACCAGAGATCCCAGCTGAACCTGCTCCTAAACCGGTAGAACCGGTTAAACCAGCGGAACCGGTTAAACCAGCAGAACCTGTTAAACCGGTCGTCAAAACTGAAGTTGTCCCTGTGCATGCTGAACCGGTAAGTGTAATTGTGAGGATCTATGTATTTTAGTTAATAGAGGTTTGGAAGAGAAATATCTACGGATTGTGTTATTTTGAGCTCCCATTTTTATCTTATAGTTTTTGTAGTGCAACTGTAAACTCAACAAATGTTTGCTATTATAGTGCAACTGTCAACTCCACAAATGTTTGCTTTTATACTGCAACTATCAAATCAACAAATGTTTGCTCAGGTGAAAGAAGAGGAAAAGAAGGAAAGTAAGAAAATTGAAACTTCAATTCCGGCAAAGATTGAAATTGACAGTAAAGAGGTTGAAGAAGGTAACCTTGAAGATTTTTCAACAAAACTTCTTGTAACATTTTTGGCTATTTCCCAGTTGTTAAGCTACACTCGGATGCAATATTTTGACCTCATCTCAAGACAGAGAAAGTTTCCTCTACCTCTCGCTATAAGATTCCTTGAGTTACACTAGTAACACTAGCCTATTATCCCGATTACTTTCACCCCTGGCCCTCCCCCGAATAACTGCCCCTCCCCGAATAACTTCCCTCTCCTAATTACTTCCCTCTCCTAATTACTTGCACCCCCTCAGGAGAGCTAGAAGAAGAAGAGGAGGAGGAGACCACGCCCACTGGACCGTTCCGTTACTCGCGCGACGAGATGGTCGCTCTCCGGGAGTCTCAAGACAAGATTCTGCCCGGAGTTCCCAGGTTCGACTGTATCATGGACAGACCCATCCTTAAAGCGGAACCTTCTCGACCTCGGTGAGTCTACAGGTTTCAATTTTTGGGGGGTTTGCGTTTATACTCTCGACCTCGGCCCACTGTAAAATTGCGAGGTTTTGTTCGAATATAGGTTGCAAACTGCTGAGCTTTCAGAGGCTATTTTGCGCAGGCTAAACTCATTCACTTAGAACCGGTTAAAATGTTTATTATTCTATTTTCAATCCCGGCTCTCGCATTCAATAAACTGATGATCTCCTTTATTAATTACTCACTGAACTAGTTAATGAGATGGATAATAACATTACAGGCCGAACAACCAGTTCGTACCATCCTGGGAACAGTCAGGTAGTCGAAACAAGTCACGTGATCACAGAAACAGGAGTATGGACAAGAACCACTCCAACATGGCCATGAAACCCAGGATTATAGAACACACTCTCGCTCCTGTTGTGGTAAGTGTTTTTGGAGGAGGGACACACCTTCATTAGTTACTTTTTTGTTGTACTAATTATTTTGTTGAAATTTCACTGAACAATTTTCCAAAAAACAAAACATAAACAATAGTTTGTTCCCAACTTGATAATATAAGTGAAATAATTTCAACTTTATACTTCAACCCTCCCTCCCCAGACCAGAAAGAAGAGCTCTAACGCCTGGCTCAGCAAGAGAGAGGACGGAACAAAGAAGGATCCAACTAAAGTATCAGACCTGAAGTTGCTCCGAGGTAACATTGTAGCTATCCTCAACAAGATCACTCCGCAAAACTTCAAGGACCTCAGTGTTCAGATTCTTCAGCTCAAGATCGATAACAAGGAGAATTTAGAGATCGCTGTCGAGATCATCTTCGAGAAGGCGGTGTTGGAACCGGCTTTCTCGCAGACCTACGCTAACCTTTGTAAAGTAAGTGTTGTTAAGTTAGTATGTTACTTGGTAAGTTACTTGGTTAGTAAGTGTTGTTTAGTTAGTTGGTTACTTGGTTAGTTACTTGGTTAGTAAGGGTTGTTTAGTTAGTTAGTTAGTTAGTCAGTTAGTTAGTTAGTTAGTTAGTTAGTTAGTTAGTTAGTTAGTGAGTTAGTTAGTTAGTCAGTTAGTTAGTTAGTTAGTTAGTTTAGTCAGTTTGTTTAGTCAGTTAGTTAGTTAGTTAGTTAGTTAGTTAGTTAGTTAGTTAGTTAGTTAGTTAGTTAGTTAGTTAGTTAGTTAGTTAGTTAGTTCGTTAGTTCGTTAGTTCGTTAGTTACTAGTTAGTTAGTTAGGGTTAAAGCCACGCTAATGATACTTACTCATGTACACATCCATGATGATGAAAGTATTTCCCCACCACGATCCGATCTCATACCTCACATTCCTTCAGATAATGGGCTCCATCAAGTTCCCGGAGGAGCAGAACGCCAAAGTGTCGCCCTTCCGAAAGACACTGCTGAACAGGTGCCAGAAGGAGTTCTTCAGAGAGAAGAGCGATGAGGATAAACTTACCCTGGCCATGTCGGAGCTTCAGGCTAAAAGTATAAATTTATTTTCGATTGAAAGTTCTCGATGTAATAAAAACTAAGGCCTATCCAACATTAGCGTTTAAATATCAATCCTGATTCCTGTGTTTATCTTGTATGGTAATGTTTTTAGCGACAAAGTAAATTTTACTTTTTCCTGTAATATGTATTAGAAATATGTATTAGAAAATGTTATAACATAAAAACTGTGTTAAACCGTATGACACAATAACCTCTAACACTCTCCATCTCTCAGCTGATCTTTCGGAGAGCGAAAAACAAAACCAGATAGAGGAGCTGCTGTACCAGCGGAGCAAGCTGAAGAAGAAGATGTTGGGTAACATCAACTTTATCGGAGAGCTGTTCAACTTGGGGATGTTGTCCTCCAAGATCATCATTAGTCAGGTTTGTTGAACGACAACAATCTTGTCAAATGTAATTTATAGTGGTCACGCGAGTATCAGTTTTTAATTATACCTCTATTAGAATTTTTGTTATCATTTGGAACATATTCCTTTTCTTCGTTGGCAATAATTGTTTGCCTTAATTACTGACTGCCTTGATTACTGATTAATTAAAAAGTAAAAGTCTTCTGAACCAAATTACACGATTTACACGATTCCTAATCGACGAAAAGGATACTGTTTTTCAATTGCTATTATGAAAATTATAATGGGCGTTAGCATTCTTTTGGAGGAGTCAAAAATCTTTTCTTTCACTTGAATCTGTTTCTCCATCTTGATTGGGTGTTTCTTGCTTCTTATTGGTCAATCTCTGTAACATGTTGAGGAAAATTTCCGACTCCTCCCCAACAATTCTGACGTCCATTAAACTGAAAATTAAACAAAACTAACACACCCTTTTACTCGTGCAGTGTATCGGCAATCTCCTGGGTAAGAAAGACGACGGAAAACTTGACGACGAAGTTATCGAATGTCTGGCAAAACTCTTCTCTACAGTCGGACTGAAACTGGAGAATGAATGTGATGATGAGATGAAGAAGCGAGCTTTTGAGAAGAGCTTTAGTGAGTTTAAGGAACTTGGCTCAAGTAAGTTATGAGTGTGTAGTAATGCTGTTTGCTGTTTTGTGTCTTTACCTGGTTTTATCAAGAGAAAAACGCGAACAATGATCTTGGTTTTCGAGTTTTTTAGATGTTTTCATCCTTCTACGAAATTGAAAAGTGAAAAGCTTTAGTTAAGGTTCAGAAACTTTAAATCCTGCCTCAGTAACTTACACATGTTCTAATGGGCCCTACTATCATCTTTCTCAAATCTCCTCAACTGTTGTGTCGTTGGAATAATTAAAACTATCCAAAATATTTTAAACCATCTAAAATTACACTACCGATCCCAACTTCTCTAATCCCGCACTATTACACAGACTCGAACTACGCCTACCGTATCCGGTTCATGATACAAGACGTGGTGGAACTCCGAGAGAACAACTGGGTGCCCCGACGAGTGGAGGCTAAACCCCAGCGTATTGAGGATATACACCGGGAACACGCCAAGGAGGAACAGCAGAAGAAGATGGAGGCTGCTGTAGCTGCTAGCAGCAGGAAATCTAAGTCGAGTAAGTACCCCAACCCCCACCCTGGTTATTTGCATGTTGAGTTCATTCACAGTGGACCGTAGGGAGCAAGATTTCATACTGTAGATTTGCCACAACAAGAGAATGTTGTTGATTTTTTCATAACATATTTTCTCGCTTTGAGTGATCCCTGCCTCTCTATCCTCTGTGTCCCCTTCAATTACCACTAAATTTAAGTAAAGTAATTACCTAATTACCCTGAAACTAACAACCTCGTCCCCAGGAGCTGACAGTAGAGACGAGAGAGGACGAGGCAGCCGAGACGGCCGTATGGATAAACATGAGTACAACATCGCTCCTAAACGTGTCAGCACCAACATAGACATGAGCAAGTTGACGGGGGCTAACCAGGTATGAAGGGGCGTGGTCAGCATCAACTTTAGGATATCAATTACAATCTCTAGGTTTGCATGATCATGGTACTGAGCTGGTATAGCAAGTTTTGCTCTCATTTTGTTAAATTTGTTGGAATTTTCACTAGAAATATTAACGGTATTTTAGAAATGTATTTCCCAGAAGGTTGATTCCGGAAACCTGATCCTGGGACCGTCCCGACAGCAATGGGGCCGAGGAAGTGGAACTGGAAGTGGAACCAACAGTCCGCTCAGCGGAAGCAAGGAGGACCTCACTTCGAGCAAGTAAGTTTTTTTAGTTCTCTGGACCAGTTTAGATCTATTAGGTCAATATTTAAGGTTGAGATAGAACTTGGAATAAAATGACGAAGATGAATTAACGAAGATAATATGACAAAGATAAGACAACGTAGATCAAATGTGACTAATTTAAACAAAAAGGAACAGAAATAATTAATAATTAAATGATTAAATTAAATAATTACAGTCGGTTCGACATGTTGAACAAGAAGCCCAGCTTGGTGCCCGGCAGGACAAGCAGTGCTCCCGCTCCCCGCAAGATGATGGACCGAGATCGGGAACGTAGCTCCGCCATCGCCCACGCGCAGGCTATCGGCCGCGGAAAAGCTGGAGGCGTAAGTTTTATATAGATCTGAAATAGATACTTTGAACTATTCTCCTCATGATTTTAAGGCAAAGTTTTTCTATCGATATATAAGTTTCTGTAAGAAAGGTACCTATAAAAGTTTCTGCAAGAAAGTTACATATAAAAGTTTATGTAAGAAAGTTACCTATAAAAGTTTATGTAAGAAAGTTACCTATAAAAGTTTATGTAAGAAAGTTACTGTAAGAAAGTTACTGTAAGAAAGTTACCTATAAAAGTTTCTGTAATAACGTTACCTATAAAGGAAGTTACCTATAAAGAAAGTAACTTATAAAGAAAGTTACCTATAAAGAAAGTCACCTATAAAGAAAGTAACTTATAAAGAAAGTAACTTATAAAGCAAACCTCCCTCCCTCAGAAACGAACTCCCTCCCAGTCTCCTGTGAGATCTAGTCCTGAGAAGGTAGATTTGTTATCTGATGAGGAGATAAAGAAGAAAACTAAGTCTATCTTGATGGAATACTTTGACATTGAGGAAATCGAGGTAGGAGATCCGGGATATCATCTTATTTCATCTAAAATTAGGAAAATAATTATTACAAACCAACCTACAAAAACCATTTAATTGATTATATTATGAAGTTAAGTTAAAAATTGACTAATTAATCAATTAACTTATTGAGTAATTAATTAATCAATTAACGTTCCTGCAGGAAGCTTGTGTCTGTATCAAGGAAGAAATGCAGCTGGTAAAGAAGCACCATGTCTTCATTCAAGAATCCATCGATATCGTCATGGAGGCTAAACCCAAGGTAAATCTTAAAACTTACTCAGACTTATAAATCTTAATGCTCTAATTGTTTGTTGGAATCAAAAATACTTAATTATACCGGTTAGTGGTTGATAATTAACTACTCGCCGTAACTAACTCCCTAACAATTGGTAAGTAACAAACCTCCTAATTCAATACCCCCCAGTGTCTGCGCCTACTTGGTGAACTTTTCCCTGCTCTCTTCGAAGAAGATCCTCCTCTCATGACTGCTGACGGTCTGCTTACTGGTAGGTTCTAGAAGTTCCGGTGGTGTCCAACAGCTTTGTTAGAATTGACCCCACTTTTCTAATACTGACCCTTCTTATTGCCTGAGATTAAATTTCCTGATCTAACATGCTGTCTCAAATTCTTACGTTATCCAATTTGAGTGCATGTGTCTTCACTTTTAATACCCAAGTGACTCTTTACCGTCCTTGACTCCACTTTGACCCCCTCTTCTCACGTTTCTCCTCTAGGTTTCCAACCCGGATTCGAAGTAGCCCAGGACCTGGCTATTGACGTGCCAGCTATCTACGCTAACTTTGGTAAGCTACTTGGACCTACCTTCGCCAAGGGACATCTGACGTTCAAGGTCATCAAGGGAGCCCTGGGTCCTCTCAAGGAGTCTGACAAGGCTGGCCTTGTTATGTGCGAGGTTTGTTCTTCTAGATCCTTAGATTTGTAGTCTATTAGATCATTAATTGATTTTCTGTTTATAGCCGGAATTGATTTTTAATGATATTTGGTAATCACTGTTAACAAGCACTATAATCTATGTCATTTCATAAACTTAGTTTTAAACTATTTTATCACTACCAATAGAACAAACTTATTGAATGCTATGTAAACTTGAGAAATGTGTAAAGGAATTTAAGGGGGTCTGTACTCCCTCCGTATAATTGGCGTTTCCCTGACTATCATTTACCGCTCAACACGTAAATAACGTAGTAAAGCTCACTCTCTAAAAAACTACATCCACACAGATAATAAAAAGCGCTCTAGATGTCCTAGACGACAAAGGAAGCATGGAGATCCAGCAAAGATGGGGCAAGGACCAGATGTCATGGAGCGAGCTATGTAACGATCCCTCCTCTCTCATTCAGAAGTGAGTAAATTAGTTGTTGTTTTCAGAACATTCCTGATTTCGCTCAAACAAACAGACAAAAAATAAATAAAAAGGCAGAAAATAAACAAACAAACAAACAAATAAAAATCGAATAAACAAACAAAATATCAAACAAACACACAAACAACCCTATGATCCAGGTACAAGCTAGATTTCCTGTCGACCACGTCCGAACCTAAAGAAGCTGTCTCGGATATTGGCATTGACATAACGGCTTCACTAATGAACTATTTCGAGAACTCTGATTCACCGCAAAATGATGTCTTCTCATACATTGATGTGAGTTTCATTGAACTGTTTTTTAGTAATTCAATTACCAATTACCATATTTAAGGTGTCAAGGAGTTTGATTTACCCCATCTGCTCAAGTACTAAACTTAAAACGAGACGTTAATTTAGCCGTAAATTTACATAAAATGATTATTATAACTTCAACTTTTTCCTATCTCAGAGAACCGTCCCGGAGAAGGCCCAAAAAGAAGCTCCCTTCATCAAGGACCTGATGAAGGTAGCATGCACCTTCTGTATCGACTTCAACGACAACCATGTCGGGCACTACGAACTCTCAGACAGAAACTTTACCACGGTTACCCCTATCCTGAAGAAATACTTGCAGTCTGGAAAGGACAACATTGACCTGGAGCTCCACGCGCTAGACGCCGCTCAACTCCTAATTAACGGCATGTCTCATCCTCGGGGTACGTCTGTGGGATGTGTGTGGAATTTATATTTAGTTTGTCGTCTGAGAAATAATAATATTGATTCGGTAGTAACTAGAAGTTTCTCGCCAAACACAAGCACTTTGTCAAAAATGAAAACTTTCCCTCAGATCTAGCGTACTTACTATTCGGCAAGCTGGAGGAAGAAGAGATCATCACGGAAGCAGGATTCCGACATTGGCGGGAAAACGGCACTGAGCAACAAGGACACGGTGTAATGCGACAAAACTTAAAGTCCTTTTTCGAGGAACTTAGTCAAGACTCTGCGGACGATAGTGAGACTGGATCCTGATCACGTGATGTGGGATAGTTTTTTTATTTTGCGGGAACTCTCAAGTCTAAGTTATTGTTGTTGTGCGGGGTATGGTGTTGTTGTTGTTTTTGTTGTTGTTGTCACGTGGTGTCGTGATGGCGTCACGTGGGGTGTGACCGCTGTGACTTTGGATAGCACCGCCGACTACCTCGACACACAGATACCCAGGGACGTTTCTCTGTCTTCATCAAAATGTCACGCATTTTCAAAATGATGACGTCACGTGAGGTCGACATGACGTCACGCTTCACCTTTTGACAGTAAATGTGTCACAACTCCAGGCCAGGTCCGCTCAGCCGGGTTTCAGTACTTCGCTCCTTCTCTCCTCGTCAGATAATCCCTGCTGCTCTTTACCCCTATCTGACATCTCCTTTGTAAGAGAGGGGCTGAAATCTAGCCCGCTAGTGGTCTCCTGCAAAGGTGGACGTGGCCCTCTTCCTCGCGCGCTAACGTCATCTTAGGTTTTCAAATTCCTAGGTATCTGTGTAGGGTGAGAATTTTGTACCACAGCTAAGCCTATTTATTGAATAGTAATATATGTACCTAAACTTGTACGTGCATACGCACGTGTGTGTATATACGTACGTGTGCGTATATGCGTACTTACCTAAAAGTGTACAACTAAATTTGTCCACGAGCGGGAGAATGATAAGTTGAGATTTTTAGTTAGTATATCGGCTTCTTTTATTCGGTTTTTTAAGAGGATGTGATATCACTTGTTTAAATTTGATAAAGGTGGTTCAACTTTGTTAGTTATTTTTGGCTGCTACGATCCCTTGAGTTAGTTTTAGTTTGAGTTGAATATTTAAAATCCCCCTTTTTTTCACCAATAGCGAAGTTAAAAATCGATTTAAAAAGAAAAAAAAAGTTTGAGAAAAATTCGTTTGTGCGTAAAAACAGTAATTATACATGCGTTAAAGTGTTTCAAGAGCACCTCCTCTGCAAAGTTACTATGTAAACTGCAGTTAATTAAATTGGGCATTATATTATAAAGTCCTAAAGTATGACGCAACGAAGCATTCAAATTGTGCTCTTTAGATGCTTATTAATGATGTTGTGTGCTTTATTGATCCCGGATCGTAGATATAATTATATTTCGAATATTCTGATTTATAAAACTCAGTAAAATGTGAATTTTGATGCGAAGCACACGGCTGATATTATTGATAAGTTTGTATCACGACTTTGTATTTAACGATCAAGTGGTATCAGTTTTATATATTGCTAATCATGGTGAAAGAGAGTAAGAGCACACTGCTACTTCAAACTGTGCTGTGACCCCCGGAATTATAACTTATCGCACGTGTCAGACGATATCGCACGTGTCAGACGATATCGCACGTGTCTGATATTATCGCAAGTGCTGGAGGAATGTAACTTTGCGCGCTAACCACTTACCAGAATCGGGCCTCCCCGCCTTTTAAGTCGACAGTCTTCAGCTTCAAGTTTTTTTGCCTATTTTTACTCCCTATTATGAAATCTGTTGATGTGAAGTTGATTGAACTTTTGCTTAATACTTGAGTTATCGTGCTTGAGTTAATACTTGAGTTATTATCTTTGCTTCTCGTAGAATGGTTTTACACTATTTTGGGAAAGTAATTGTGTCGCACCAAAGCAGATCGAAGCAAAACTATGCAGCTCCAACTTTTAAATTATAAAACTGACTTCATCCATATTTGCTTTGCTGTTGCTTGTGGAAACGCGCTGATCTGTTTTGGCTTCGCATCTGTTAAGGTTACAGACATTTGTAACTTATTGTACGCCGCAGAACGATTTATTTCATATTTGATGCAGACGGTGCTCTGCGCTTAGACAAAATGAGAAAAGCCAAATGCTGATGATCTTTGAGAGTTTTACCGATTGATTATGTGAGAAACAGTTTAAAAACGCTCTGGACCGAAGTGCACATAATTGTCTAAAGTTTAGTGGAAGTGATGACGATGACGTAATCAGTCTTGTCACGGTGATGATGACGTCATTAGTGTCGTCACGTGCCCGAGAGTGTGGGGCTCGCGGTGCACTACTAGGCCTGTTCTACTGGTAGATATTTTGGTTGTGCTGGCGCAAATACCATATCTGGGATAGCTATAGGTTTTGTATCTTATATTGCACTAATTTATTATTTGTACTCTCAAAATATTGAATATATAGCTGGTACTGATGGACTCTGGGGCGTGAATAATGTGCTTGAAGATATAGTTCTAGGGCCTTGATTGTCGCCGGAACCCAACAGTTCAGAGATTTAAACAAGACGTACCTGGATTAGTCCTCACTATTATTGATGAAATTGAAAAATATTTGGCCCGTTTCCATTTGTCTATTGTTTCTTGTCAAAGTTAGCAAATTTATAATTTAGAGTCTAACAAATATTTTCGTTTTACTAATTTTACCCTGCCAGTTTAAAGTTTACTTAAAGTAAATCACCAGCAAGCGCGCAGTCACGTCACCTGAACTTTTCAGGTTTAACTTAAACTATCTACAATCTAACCTATGACCCATTTCAAAAGGAATTTTTTAAATAAGCGGGTCACGGCGTAGTCTGACGATGTTTGATGTTGCTCCCGGGCCGCGCAGCGGTTGTCGAGCATCGAGGTGTTCAGTGTTACCCGACTCGCGCGCGGCTCGCAGCTTGCTGCTCTCCTTTCGTTATAACGTTAGACGGATAACATCCGAAAATACGTGTGCTGGAGAGTGCGCGCTGTACTTGCTACACGTTGCCTAGCCCTGCTGCGCGGCTGTACAACTTTCCATTAACTTCTAACTTGTCGCGGTGATACCGCTCAAAGCGGGTATAATCTCGTCAAGCTTTGTAGGTTGATAACCTACTGTCGCGGCCATCACGCATTTCTGGCCTTTTAATTTCAAAAAAATCTAGACGCGCATCGCCCGTTAAGTCAAGCTCTAACTAGTGACCAGAGCCCTCTTGCGCGCCATCAGAGCAGCCGCGCGCGCAGCTTAACGAGATTATATCCGTCTAACAAAACGATTGAGCTTTGAGGCGAGAGTTCGCCAAACCAGGTGCTTACAGTTACACCGCGCGCGCGGGCGGCTGCTACGCAGCTACAAGTACAACTACAAGCTAGAATTCCAACTACCTCTGGTGGCGCGCGCAAAAGGGCTCTGGTCAGAGAAACTGCGAGAGTCTGGTATTACCGTGCATAAACCTTGCCTTAAAGTTAAAGGTGACTCAAACAATTGACGGGATTATATCCGTGACCGTTTTTGCATAACTTGCTACATATTGCCTAGCCCTGTGCCTGCTGTTGACGAGATTATATCCGTCTACCGTTCTAATTTTACCGGGCAACAATTAGCCTGAGGTCCCCAGGTAACCGTTCTAACGCTTTAGCTGCGTGAGTCGGGTATCACCGCGACAAGCCCTGTTGCCGCGAAGCGGCACGCGTGAAGCGCTCAGCGTCACAACGTGAGATTGACGAGATGATATCCGTCTAACGTTCTAACGAAACGCGAGGAGAGCAGAAAACTGCGAGCCGCGCGCGGGTCGGGTAACACTAACATCTCGACAAAAAATTCTAAACGCGCATTGCCCGTTAACTCCGAATGAAGGTCGGACAATTGCAAAGTCAAACAAGACGGCCACAGTGCACAGATATCATTTCGTCAATTTCGGAAGGTCGTTTCGACACTTTCAACTTTACTCCTAATGCCCTAATGGGTTCTGGGAGTCCTCCGATAACGGATCACTGTGACAAAAGCTTGTCCATTGTCGCTAAAGCTGAATCTAAAACTATTGTTTCGTAAGAACGGTAGACGGATATAATCTCGTCTTACCGGGCGTTGCGCGGCTGCCTTTACACTTCAAAACCTCCATGCCCTTGTCTCACGTTGTGACGCTGAAGGGCTACCACTTCGCGGCAGCCCCAACCAGCTTCACAGCTTGGCTTCCGGTACAGTCCTGAAATCCAAAGGAACTCCTGGCCCTAGAAGTAGAAACGTTAGCAACTAGGCGCCAGGCGGACGTAGCCTTTTCGTTAATTCGGGAAGGTAAACTTAAAGTGGGTGCCCACTGACAAAAATGAAAAAGTCAGACAACTCTAACCAGAGCCCTTATGCACGCAGAGTGCACATGGTTCAGCCTCAGGTTTGTCTCAAGCCGAAGGCTGCCGCTTCGCGGTAGCAGGGCTAAGCAACGTGTAGCAAGTTCAGGTTTTTTTAGGTCAACTCAGTCACTTTTGCCGCGGTGATACCCGACTCTTGCAGCCCAAAGCTGAACGACAGTTAGAACGGTAGACGGATAAAAATCTCTCTCTCTCTCT
>JH153811.1:158077-174778 GCA_000226015.1 Mnemiopsis leidyi | reverse complement strand
CTCTCTCTCTCTCTCTCTCTCTCTCTCTCTCTCTCTCTCTCTCTCTCTCTCTCTCTCTCTCTCTCTCTCTCTCTCTCCCATAGAAATTAGAGGTATATTTACTTCTACCCCCAGATTACAATTAAGATCACTATTCCATTACGCCAATGTTGATTCCGGTGACGATCGTTAAGATCACAAAATTCCTCTCCTGGATCGGTGATCACTCCAGGATTTCAAAAATTCCTCTCTCGTCAGAGGACGTCATGTAGATACCCACTAGATCCCAGAAGAGTATCAATCTTTCATCTGGTACTTAGTACCGACCAAGTGCACTTTGGCGGGCCGTTATTGGTGGTTAAGTAATCAGTATCTGAGGTAACAACTTCACCCTTATTGGTGATATCACTAGTTAGTCAACACACCAGCTAGATAGATAAGCTATATGACGGGGTATGTAGAATGAAATGTGGCTGCACATGCTCCTCCGGCCTTCAGCTCCGTGGTATCCTGGTGGTTCTTGCGTTTCGTCACGTTTACCAGCCATAGTCCAGGTTGTCATTGTCAGTTGTTAATAATTTTCCGTGTCTTCGACGGTGGACGCCTTTTTTTGGACGTTTTGAACTCAAGATTTCTTTAAGTTAAACGTGATGGCGGACGTTTTTGGTCATTTCATCAAGTCGTATAGTAGGATGGCAAGATGGCTCCAAATTTGAGTTATCTAATTTAATGTCTTTAATTAGTGTGTGTGGTCTTAATCTCTGCTCCTTTGTCTAAGAAGTGTTTGGCGCCGTTTTGATTACTTCGAGCGGTGCCTTTTAGCTTTTTCGTTCATTTCAATAATTTACCTTCAGCTGTTCATCAGCTTTCCTTACATTTCAACCTATTTCGTCACTTTTTGCGTGAAGCCTAGATTTGGCGAATGATTGGCGGGCGGCTCTAGCTCAAGCGAAGCCATTTAATTGGTCTTGACAATAAGAATAAAGAATGAGTAGGTAGTAAGAATTTAACGCACACCCGGCAAATTTTAATCCTTTTTAATCTCGGGCCCGTTGTCGCATGGCCTTATTATCATGGAGGATAAATAATGAAACTAGTTTTAATTTTACTTAACCCGAATGTTCTATTTCTTTCACTCCGGAGCACGTGGATTCACTAACGAGTAATTCACCTGGTTGTCCCAGCAACGTGGTTGTCCCAGTAACATGGGTTCTGCGCTCCCTTTGTTGCTGACCCTCGCCACTTACCACACGTGCTCTTACAGCACCCTCTCTCTTCGGGACAGAGATCACAGTCTTACCACCTGGCTTTTTCCTTATTCCTGGAAATGAGTCTTTGAAAATAAACTTAAAGGATTAAAATTATAGCTTTTCTGTTAATTTTACCTGGCATTTGATGAACGGTTGACGAACGCGAGCCTATTGTTATTGGGGCGATAACAATTATAGCTGGCTCCCCGCTCCCCGTTATTATAATATGCTGAAATACTACAATGAAAATAATTGAACTTTTTGCCAGTGATGCGCTTCTTTTGGCTGCTAGTAAGTGGTTTATTAGTCATCCCCAACAGAAAGAGCTCACGTGGGCGCCTTGGAGAGCCACGTGGGCGCCTGGCGAAAGACACGTGGGCGCCTGGAGAGGGCTCTCTCAAAAAGCATAGCACCACTTTCTGAAGAGTCATTTCTTGGAGCTTGCAGTTTCGCTTCTGTAGGATATTAACCCGGAACAACCACCTGGCCTGTGTGTCTACTCACCACCCTCTAATCTTACAAATAGCTTACTATGATTCTCTTGGGGTGAAATTCTTGCACATACATCTTTCTGATAATATTTTTCTTCTGAAAGCTGAAAAAATAACAAATTTGGACACTTTGAAATGAATCAGCTCTTGAAATACTATCATCATGCCTGTCTATACTGGTGATGAACTTTAACAATTATGAGGTTTTCACCTACTGAGTATCTTCGACAGATATCGGGCACTGACTCAGTGTTCTTACATAGCAGATCAAGCAGCTTCATTGTTATCATCAGTCCTGGAGATGCTCATAAACCCACATAATGATAATTAATGACCGGTCCTTGACTGCTATATGTCCAGTTTTGTTGTCGGCCGCAGGCGACTGCCTGCCGGAATCACCTACCGTAACGTGTGTGATCAGGCGCCTCCTCCTGCTTGCTGTGTTACCATGGTAACACGGCAACACGCCTCTTCCTCATTCTGATAAGACGGCAACACGCCTCCTCCTTATTCTGCCATACAGAATCCCTTTTCAAACGATTTTCTGAGGAACTCTCCGTCCTTAAGTAGTAGAAAAGCAGTAGTTTTACTGCTCATGTTCAAATTGTTCTCCGCCTAAAATTCAGCTTGAAGTTATTTTGAGGTTCGAGGAAGTTGGTTAATATCGCCTCGTGACTCTCTTAGTGCCACGTGACTCCCTTTACGCTATTAGACGACACATCTGACAAATCTATCTCAAAAACTATCGCCACGTGCCAATACAACACGAACTGCCTTTCCCTCGATATCTAATCAGGTACCTGTCAGTGATGTGACACGTGACTCCTTTTCTGGCACGTGGTTCCCTTATTTGGGCATTGATTTACTTACGTCTTACAGCCGATTTAGCCATGGTCAAACCTGGTGATTGGGGAAAAGTAACTGAGTTTCCTGTAAACATAGTTTGAAACTGTAAAACCGAAAGTGATATATTGGATTAACGACCTAAAAGCAATCTCAAACAATTTTCTGAAATCGTTTTAATAAGCTGCCTGTTAGCAGAGTCCAGTCTGGCTGTTTACTGCTACTGCTACTGCTACTGCTACTGCTACTGCTACTGCTACTGCTAGTGCTGCCACTGCTAGTGCTACTGCTACTGCTACTGCTATACCACTTTAAAGTTTAACTTGTAATCTAAAAGTGTAGTACTTGTAAAAATTCTATGTGACAATGACAATGGCACGTCACTAGGGGATACTCGCCTGATAAACCAATATCAGAACAATATGAAATGTTAAGTTTAACCATAAAGTCCAACACAGTGCAAGTTCAAGTTGCTCTCTCTCTCTTTCCTAGTGAAGTGGAAGGTCTCCCAAGAGCCCAGTCTCCACTACCACTACATTAGTGTCCAAGTCTGCCAAAACTAGATCCGTGCCGGAGTGCTCCCAACATGGTCATCGTCCAGCACTGTAAGCCGGAGTGTCGGCGTTGCGACGTCTGGAGAGGACCAGACCGTCCCTAGCCGTCTCCTAGCAACACTAGCTGCTACTCGTGAGCTCGCCGCCCTGCCTCCCCTCTTCACTTTCCGATATTAACTTAGGAGCGTATAGGAGGACGTTAGTAACACAGTTCCGGGGACGGTTCAGGGAGTGTTAGGGGAGTGTCCTTAGTGGAGCTACCTTGCTATTTAGGTTGTCTTCCCCGCTGTCCGTCAACTCTGACTGTCTCTTCAGTTTTGGAGTTCTACTTGTTCTTCGGCAAATCGTGTTGCCTATGATTATATCTTACAACAGCGTTCTTATGTCCAAACTCTTTTTGAGGCCTTCAAGTCCAAAATCGTGTTTAATTATACAGAGGCTTATTGGGATCTTGACCTTAAAACTTTGAAGCCACTCGAATGCCTCCGTATATCATGCTTACGCAGCAGTCGAATTTAAATCAGTCAAGTTATTTGAAATTTCAATGATGCAAACCTGAATTACCCAATATTGATAATAGTGTCCGGAATATCGAACAAATGTCCTCCACAGATAAAAGTTTGCCGATTTATTAATTACTCGCGACGGAAACTTTTGATACAATTACAGAAAAATATTATGACAGCACGCGACTTCGAAATTCTTTTGGAAGCGGTGTGGTTGTTAAGAAATTATTGCCACCTTATCAGAAATTATTTTAAAAGTTCGAAAGTGGCGGATGGAAAGTTTTGATAACAAAATTGAATGAAGTTTATGTCTACCTCGAATGACAAACAAATTATTTTTGAATTCATTATACTAGCAAACAGGTTTTAGCCGATTTTCCCGATTTGATTTTCAAAAAAAAATTAGTTTAACGTAAGGCTATCAATTTCAAATTTGAAGTAGCGAGGGCCATAGACAGACGTGACATTTCAATCAAACAAACTGATTGATAAAAGCCGTGAGTAATCTCCAAGGTTACAAAATCTGGATATTTAATAGTAAAATTATACAGTGTACATTGTACAATGTACATTGTACATGCTATAGTTTTGATTTTATAATACTATTTGTGTTAACAATGTATAAGACATGATATGCGATACAATTACATATTTTCTCGTAACCGTTACATGACCTTCTAAATCTTAACAGTTAGATATGTTTGGTACCGCACAGTTTCAGTGACAATATGGGAACTAGCTACATACTTTATTGTATTCTTTATTTAACTTTATCCATCTAACATGGCACGTTTTTTTCATTTCCTGACTCTTAGTTGATTATAAGTTAAATAGTTCACACGTACCACTTCTTGTCGCATGCACCTCTGCAGTAATTGACGTTCAAGTACAATTATCCAAGGTTTTGATCCGTCTTACACAGTGCGACAGTGCGACATACAAATAATTGGCTAAAGAGCATGAAGATCAGGGCTCGTGATATAAAGCAACGTTTTTCCCTCACAGATGTTATACGCTATAAATAAGGCGGAATTTACAAATGTTAAGTTTAAATGAGTCATTTCTTTGCTTAGGTCTCAATACTTTTTGTTACCCTGATCACAAAATCTTTCTATCATCAGCCGCTTTTCTTCGCTATCCAAATTTCTTTGGGTTTCAGTGTCATTCGAATTTTAACACATATTTGCAATACTCAGCCGTTCGTATTTCGATTTGATAATCATCCCCTTATCAAACACAATGGTTGAAATTTTTGGACACTTTTTCATTATTATTGTCTGGAGCTGGAGTGAGAGATTTCACCAGCCGACATTATCACTTGGAAAAGTTCGGAGTACAATCCTAAGTTTTCCCACTCCTTTACTAAGTTATCGGTTGCGATAATTTTCATCATTTAACAAATTAACACCTTTGTCCGACTGCCACATTTCTGCCGGGTTCTTGTTCTGGCCAATATGTGAGTCGTGTTGGGATCACTTTCGGGTTGCTGTCTGACGACTGAGCCCTCGATCTTCTGTTCTTTCCTTCTTCAGTCCTGGATAATAGATCTTGACCAGGGGTGGCAACCTAAAAAACGAACGTTGCACCCAGAGGGCTTTCCGGCTTGGCGGCTTGTTTCACCTCTGCAAATTATAAAATTTGCCTTCTCACTTACTTCAATCCGGGTCGTACTGCTGCGTTTATTTCAGACCTGTTTACCTATAATGAGAAATTTCAATTAAGCTCTGTAAATCATTTAGACGGTTAAAAACATCGTGTTTTCTACAACCTTGTCACACTTCCTGACGTGCTGCTTCCCGTAACGAACCTCACTGCTCCCTGTATTTTATTGGGATTACCACTCTCCCCTAACCGTGACCAACAATTTAGCTATTTATTAGATCCCCAGTAGATTGTTATAGTAGGTTGCATTGTGTGCCTATTAGAGGGGGGCAATGAGCAGGCAGCCCACTGCAGGACCTCTATAGAATACGTCACCCGATTACCTACACACCTGGTCACTAGATCACCTCGTTAGTGGCCTATTGGCTATTATCACTCTCAGAAAACTTGCTTCTATGTGTCAGCTAACTGTTTGAAGTGCCAGACCTCCTGTTTTGTGAGAGATATTTACTTTCACAAGCTCTCCTCCTCCTCCTTTTGTCCCTTCCGTTGAAACATATTTTCTTTTATCTCAGCTTCAATGGAATTATTTCGGGCACGTGGGAATTATCTTTATTTCATTAAGTTTTTCCATAAACTAAAAATGAGACATTGTTGTGTCAGGTCGGTAACGTTTATCTCCTCGTCTCAAACATAATTCAAATTTCAGTCGTGACTGTGACATACCCTCTTTCACAACATTTCTGTCCTTCCCCGAAAAAGTTAGATTTTCGGCAGCTACAGCGAGTTGAGGAATCTGCCTGCTCGACATTAGGCCTGCACGTGGATGTGGCAGTGAGAGCTGCCGAAAGAGGGGAGGTAGTAGCCTCCTTCCAATTGTAGAACTCGGTCCGTCTATCTGGTCTATAATCTACTTCAGGTTTACTCACGCGAGAGGAAACACAGGTGCACGGTCCACCCCAATTTAATTCAAATTATCATGGGAACGTGTGATTACAGAAATTGGCAACAGCTTGACCTGCTGTTCCCAGTGGGCCGGGGACGCATGACACTGTCCGGGCCCATTATCATTACTTTCCGTGTCTAGCGGGGTGTCCTACAGTCACCGTCTGTCAAAAACACCTCGAAAAGTGTAGCGTTGTAGGAAAGAAAGCACGAACCATTACTGTCAATTTTTGAGGGCATGGTTCCGCATGTGCTAGAATGCACAGTCGACAGTTACTGCATGTCACGCTATCAATAGCTATGTGGCCAAGTGGCCAACCAATGCGCGGCGTTGTCTCTTGCACGTGTCCGCGTTGTCATGGCAACAACAGTGTCATGTGACCAAGCAGATCACGCATCTCTGGAGGGCGATTGATCACGCGCATTTTCAGGGCTCAGCTCCCCGTTCTGTCGGTGGGGTCCACAAAAAGGCCAGTATCTTGAGCCGATCATTGGACCGCCCTGTTGAGCTTATTAGTCCATTTCCAGTTCTTTTTGGATCTCAGGCTTTAGGAACAGGGTCAAATAGATCCTCGATTCTGTGTTTTTTCTTGCTTCCTTTATCTTACGATCTCTCTTTCTTTGTAGTCCAGGACATTCTGGATCTCTCTTGTCGGTTATTCTTACATGATATCGGAATGACTGGTATGACGTAAAGTCTGCTGCACCAGCTGTTAGTTCAACCCGAGTTAGATCAGATGTTCCCCTTGGGGGCTGTTAAGTATTGGAGACCTGCAAATTTCTAATAATTACCGCTCCCTGGCGTTTAGGGAATTAATCGAACGGTTATTTTGGTGTGGTGCAGATTTAGTCACCTCCGTGATCATGCACGACCCTGTAAAGCTTGACCTGAACTATTTGAAAGTTTGTGAAGTTTGATCAGTAGTGCCCATGAGCTGTTCTTATGTTTTGATTAATCAGTTGGTAGCAATCAAATAAGTTATTTGATTGCTTGAACTTCGTACCAGCTCGATTATCTTTGAGAGTGACAGGTCTCGGTCGATTCCCAGGCAACTTTGAAATTATCTTAACGGTGCAAAAATTTAGACCACCAATCGGAAGGCTTGATGAGATGCCCAGAATCCTTACTGAACCCAGAGCTGTTTCACAGATACCGGCAATATAAGTTCAACCCTTTTAGAGCTTAAGCCAAATACTTGGTATTTCAGACAACCAAATCGGACCCTGTACCCCGCTCCAGCATCAGTGGTTTTAATCGTTAATTGCCTCTTGAAGTTTCCATGTTGTGATATTCAAGTAGCGATATCTCCTTCTTAAATTTCGGTTTCAATTAAAACGGAGCCGCACCAGATTAAGATACATCTATACATCACTATCAGTTAAGTTCATCCGTACTTGGACTTATTTAGCTAACAGTAACTTAACTTACTGTGTTCCGTTTTACGATGATGATAGGAATGTTTTATGGTTTTCCCCCTCCATTGTTGATTGCTGTCTAGGTTTTAGTAAAATGTGATAGTAATGTGGACTATCCTAGTCAGAACGGAATGACGTGCTGCTTAGTTTCCATGGGAACAGGTTTAGAGTTTCTCCAGACGAGTTTCGGAACACCAACTGAACAGGTCATTCCTCTGAAATTACAGAAATTAACCTGAAGGAAGCCAAGAAATGTGTATGGAGCTGGTACAGAAGCGATTAACAGGCAGTTGGCGATTTGAGAGTTTCGAGGTCAGGGCGTTGAAAATAAACTAATAAAACTCACGTGCGCAGCGTCGCCCGACCTCCGTATGGTAACATACATCGTAGCAGAGAGCCGCGCGGACCGCCTGTAGGCCGACCTGACCGCTTTATCAGTGTCAGTCTTGTTGGTTTACTCTACCTTTTGTACATTCGTGTAGAATCAGGCGGACTCCGTCGGGCTGATCCTTCCGTTGTTGTTCTCCAGTTCTTAGTTTTGTCTGTTTAACATTCCACTCTCCAATTCTCGAAAACATTTCTGTCTTACTTTACTTTTAGCCTGGCTGCAGTTAAACGTGCGACCACTGTTTAAAGTCTGGCTTACGACACTTTACCAGCAAGGCCTGATCAACTGAAGGTCTGATGGTGTGCATGGTTACTCCGCTCTCCCGGCCAGCTCACCCGGGCCCGCGTGTGTCGCCCCCTCTCACTCCACCATTGTTTGCTCCCTCACCACTCTCCATCGCTAAGTGTATGTTGTTTGACACTTGGTGGCTTCCGACCAAAATAATTGAGTATTGACACAAAAGAAAGATAAGCAGTGTTTATAATTAAGAAATTGACACTTGTTTTCCAAGTTAGGCCGTGTTGGGGAGTGTCTCAGACCCGTTCTCTCCTTCTCCTCTCCTCCTGCCCTCGCAAGGTTTCACCCTTATCAAGTCTGACGCGACTATTGTACCTATTCTTGTCTCACTCCTTTTCCACTGCGTCATTTCCGTTACTTCTCACTTTGCTTATTGCTGTCGGCCGTGCTTTCTCCTAAACAGCATGTTTAAAAGTTTTCGTTACATCGTCGACTTATCAAGACGAACGACCCAGATTAACTTATGTTACTTTAAGTTGTTACAGATTTGTTGTTTTACCTTACCAGCACTCCCGTAACCCTGCCTCCCGCTACCTAGCAACAAGAACAACGATACGACAATGATCACCACTCATCCCTACAACTTTAGCTCCGAGGTGGAGAGACCGTCCCGGGCCCCGACCTGTGCTAGGTGTAGGAACCACGGTGTGTCCCTCCTTCTCAAGGGACACAAGAGATACTGCCCCTGGAGGGACTGCGAGTGTAGCAAGTGTAGCCTCATCATCCAACGTCGTCAGGTCAGTACTATATGAAACTACGGTTAGGGTTTGCTATAGTTGCTAAGGTTCATGTTGCTATAGATTACTAAAGTAACTTATTGCTATAATTAATATAGTTACATGCTGCTATTGATTATTTGGTTCAATAGTTACTTGTTGCTATAGTTCCTATAGTTATCAAACTTTGTCTAAAGTATGTCGAAAAGTTAAATCTAATATTCTATATTTACATCTTTCTTAAAAGCGAAATGTTTACATGTGGAAGTGTTGGTTTTAGTCGCGTGTGGCAGCCTCACAACTCCTTATAAACCTTGTAAACAACTCCTACACTTCCAGGTGATGGCAGCACAGGTCGCACTCAGGAGACAGCAAGCTCAGGAGGAATCGATGAGGCTACATCTCGGACTTAGTCTAGGGTTTTATCCGTCTCAACAAATAAGTCAGGTAAACGCCATTGCCAGGCTCGTGTGAACCGTTTTTGCCTGTTTGATGTCTATGTCACAAAGTTGAGGTGTTTTTTGTTAAAATTTCCCAAAATGATCTCATCCTATGGCTGTCTTAAACTCTGAAAAATGACCAAAATTCCGCTTTGTGCTTCAGAATAGCAAATCGTACCAATCAACAATGTCTGTTTTACTTCTTTATGTCTTCTAAACACGAAGCCTGTGTATCTTAGTGCTAAACCTGGCTACACCAATACCATTCAAACTCTCCATCATCCCAGTACCTCCCCAGACCCCTACAAGCATGTATCCTCTAACCCCGAATCTCCCCAAACCCCTACAAGCAATAAGCATGTATCCTCTAACCCCGAATCTCCCCAGACCCCTACAAGCATGTATCCTCTAACCCCGAATCTCCCCAGACCCCTACAAGCACGTCTCCTCTAACCCCGAATCTCCCCAGACCCCTACCAGCACGTCCCCGGGGAATGAGGCCAGCGTTTCCAACACTTCACCCCGACCCGGAGGTGGAGATCAAGTCATGGAAGAGTCGGGTTCTCCTTCCTCCACTTCTCCTGCTCCTACCCAACGTGAGTACATTGATCTGTTGAATTGCAACACCCCCGCCATTAGTTTCGAATAAACTGTCGGAGTTTTCTTGGCCACAGATTAATGTTCATTCTTTTACTAAATTTTTGAAAAAGTTCCTGCGTGTACATAAACGAAGTGATAACATTTAAAGAGATTTTACGGTCTCCTCCTCAGGAACTGATGGTCAACACGAAGATCTGAACAGCAGTCACAACAAGAGTCCAGCCAGAAAGAGATCGCCCCTAGAGTTGCTGATGGCCCTCTTTCCTGAACATGCTGCCGAAAACATTCAGGTAAGATTTCCAGATGGTTTTAGTTGAATATTTTTGCGTTTCACAATTTTTTAGATTTTTCAATCATTTTGTTTGCATTTAAATAAGCATTCTACGCAATAGCAAGAAATAATCTCCCCTAAATGTCTACTCACGTAGTATTTTTAAAATGTCTACTCACAGAACCACCACTAAATATCTACTCACGCCTCTTCTCTCTCCAGGCAGCCCTGATAGCCTGTCAAAACGAAGAAATCCGAACTATTGAGTACCTCCTGACGATCCGCCGTCAGAGCGGACTAGGAGAGAAGCGACCCCGAAACTCGCCCCCTGTCTCCAACCCGGTAACCATGGTAACCACTCCCACCTGCACGTCCTCCAACCAGGAGACAACCCTGCCACCCACCACCACTTCTCTCCAGCTACCACCCATCACTCTCAAGGTGGGTTTACAGTGATCTTATTGATTGTTCTCCCTTTTAATTGCTGCTTTTTCTCGTTCTATGGCGTTAATTTACTGCTTCTATATACTGCGAATAACATGAATCTATTCAGTAAGGACATTTTCCCCTTAAACAGTGAATCTATTCCATTTCTATAGTATTTTTCTGCCCATTTAGCAGGTGTGGATCCTTAGTAAGGTAATTTATTTTCCACTTAGTTGTCATTGTGCTGGTTAATCAAGGTTTTTCCCTACACCACCCACCACCCCTGATAATTAGTGAATTTTTGGTGACATATACCATTGAGAGGATTGTGTGTTCCGGCCAATAGGACGCCCCGTCCGGTACCCTATTGTTTGTCAATAACTCCACCTGATCATTGTAGGGCTGAAATTCAGAAATTCACGTTCTTGAACAAGCTTACCCTCGCTGTCCGGTGTCCTCAATAATGGCGAATGTGGTTGGGTGGTTTGCTGGAGACACGTGAACTGGCAAACTCTATTGGGCTGATCTTGTCATATCCGACCATTAGGGGCATCTTAATTCTCGTTATATTATACTTATATTAATTAGGGACGTGTACAATGCACTGTGACATGCAATAATAATGATTAATAGTATTATTATGATGAAATGGTCCGGTCAGGTTTTCTCCTTTACCCCCTCACGACTACTCCTTTCATTGAGAAGGGAAAGTCATTGCTCTGTTTTCTCCTCTATACCCAGCCCGCATTGCCCCGTTGAGCCCAAAACAAAAACCGGGCGTGGGTCCCTTAATCCTATTTCACGATTTGTGTGCTGATCATTGGTGCGGAGAAACCGTTATCGAAGATATACAGCAATTAGGAGGAGTAACTTGTGGGATAATATCACAACAGAAAGGGGGCATGGGGATTAGCTAATGGTGGCATTGTTAGTGCCGGATAAGTTCTAGTTTCAGAGAGAGCTGCCAGGGCAACACAAATCACCTGGGTCACGTGGGCCCGCTTCCCCCGTCCTCCCACCCACTGATAACCCCTCTCACATTAAATCACATGTGGCGAAGAGATCGGTAGTCCGGGTATTGTAAACCAATTGTAGGAATCGCTGCGGGGAAATGGTAAACTGTCAGTGTACCAATTAGCGGCCGCTATCTCCATCAGGGGTCGAGGTGACATCATATCTGGGGCACGGGTTAGAGGCAGTGAGGCAGGGAGAGGGTCCACGCGGCCCCTTCGCTTCCAGATCATGTGGTGGTAGCCACCCAGATACCAGATCACACTGATGTTGCGTCTAGAGAACCCTGATCTGGGCCCAGGACCAGCTGGAACATCCCTCCGAGTTACCAGCCCCTGTTTTTAGCTGGCCGTACCAGTCTTGCTCCGCGGCGCCTCAACTACTGCAATCGCATGAGGCACGGGGCGCTAATGTCCTCGTAGCTGTAACTGTCAACATTGAACCGACTCTGTACAAGTAACACTGCCTGCCACTGTACGTCACGTTTACGGGAGGAATTTAAACCAATTCCATCACGCAAGGAAGGAGGCCATCACACTCTAGTCAAATGTTGGCACACCGCTAAAAACGAATGTTCTGCGGAGGAAGACCACTTCTGGGCTGGTTCATGGCTAGTTCAGGTGTGTGTCTGCGGTATGGCCGAAACTGCTGATATCACTTCAGTCTTGCGGGTGTAGGACATTAGTGGTTTAGTCTATCAGCTAAACCGATAACTTCGACCACGTGACACTGTCCATGTGCTCAGGACATGGTTTTTCTTTTTACCTAAGTGCCGATAGGTTTAGCTCAAAGTGTTTCCTCACCTTTCAAAGGGACCCCTTTGATCTGAATAGTTTAATATTTGTCACAACAAACTGGAAAATTTCCCATTAGCAGGGGTTAAAGGGCCATCTTCCCCATTAGCTGGGGCTAACGGGCCATCTCCCCCATTATCTTCTCCAATAAGTTGCACCCTACCGCCCTAAATGGTCAACTTGCTGCACCTTGAGAGCACTACACAGACAAGGGGAGTGACAGACAATACCAAGTTGCCGTGACAACAGACAATACTGAGGCTCTAAAAACACGGAAAAGTTTTGTGAACTGTCACTCGTTGCGGGTGACAATGGATCTAAAGGTGCATGTGCCCTGGTACAGTAGTTCTACTTCTTTGTTGTGAGGGTAACCAGGAGTATAGCAACAATAACTCCCCAGACATAATAACAATTTGTCTCAAAACTTGGCGTGGGAAGATGGGCTGCGTTCTTTGTTTAGGGACAGAGGTTAAAAGATCTGTTTAACTCTCTTCCAGAGAGCCTGACCTTATCGTACGAGGTGCGATGTCCGTTCCAACACTTGAGGCTTGGTACGGCATAACGGCAGTCATGGCAATGTGAGGGAACGTTACTTGGTTACCATGACAACAGGCGTGCCAATGTGAGGCAATGTAACCATGTGGGGGTCACGCCGCCTCCCCGACAACCGATACAATGTTTCCAACACCCCACTTGTCCTGCTTCTCCCATGCCTGTAGTGTCTGTAGTATTTCGCCACTTTGTTGCAGCCTCCTTAACAAGGTTATCTCTCTCCCGGACTTGTGCTAAGTACTGATAATGAGACCTGTGCCAGGACTGCCTTGGTCCCGTCAGGAGTTGCACTGCCCTCCTGCGAGGACGGCGCGATACGACCGGAATTTTGGGGGTTAGAGGCTGGTGGAGGTGTCCTCTCCCCAATGTAGCCATCTCTCTTTCGGAACGTGCTGCAGTGTGCGCCCCCTCCCGTCCCACCGCCCTCCGTATTTGCTGCGACATTGCCCAAATTCTGGATAATTTAAGATAATTTGAGCTGAATTATCGACAATTATTAAGTTATATTGCAAGTTGCGGAGTTGGTGAGGGTCTATGTGAAACATGTTTCTGACTACCACTGTCTACTTGACCACGTGAGGACTACACGTTGCATCACGTGACTCTTGTCTCCATGACAACCAGAATTTCTGTCGGAGGTAAAGACCAGGCTGTCTGCCCCAACAACTCTGAACTCCGACTAGTCATTCCGTCCGGACTCCCCCTCTGTTTCGCACCCTATTTGCCGGGTTTACACCTCCAATCTCCCCCATTAGATAAGACAAATTATCTTGCTGGCTGCGAAATAGACTCCAATATAGCTAGTCGTCACTATCATTAATAGTAATCTAGTGTAGACAAGACCACAGCTGGTATATGATCAATCATCACCTAGCCTCGCTACTATGTAGTATGTAGGCATGTGGCACTTCCGCTCTCCTTCGCTAACTGCACTTCCACATAGCTTTATATTCATACCCAGGAAACCTGGGAAATTCAACATTTCGTCTGCCCTGCCGTCTAATGACCCTGTAGTCCAATGACGCTGTATGTCTGCCGACCCTATCTATCTCTAGTACTCCCCGTGTCGGAGAGAGTCTGATAAGAAAATAACCCGTCTGGTTTCTAACCCGTCTGGTTTCTATAACGGTACGTTTATTTTCAGAACATGCAGCTGACAGCATTCTCCCCTGTCATGCCGAGAAAACGACCCTCTCTTTCCCTCTCTGGGATCGAGTATCTGACGAACCCCAACCTCACCAGCTCCAAACTTTCAAGCTTTGTATCCAACATGCCCAAGTTCACTGTTCCTGATAGAGGTGGGTCTACTGCAGTTTTATATCCGATATTATTTTTGGAAGTAAGATTGGACATGGCCACTGAAACAGCAATAGTTGTTATTGTTAAGTTAGAAGTGGGATTAGAACTCGCTTTAACCAGCTGCGCTACCTGGCGATCGTAAAATTTTTCTAAATTGACCTATTTCAGAAGTTCCCATCGCCTCTGGAAGTTCCACAATTCCGGGGACAGAACAACCGACCTTCTCTCTCAGCAACCTCATGACACAAAACTTCTCGCTTCTTGGTGGGACTACAAAACCGGCCTCCTTCCCGGACGTCTCCAAAACCAACCCCCTCCTCAACTTCCTACCCTCCTTCTCGACCTCCAAGTTCCAGACCAGTGGGACCTTCACCAACACCACCACGCCGTCATTCATCTCGAGCAGCCAGCCTGGTGATATAGTAAAGCAAGACCTCCAGGTGTCCGCCATGTCCAGGTGAAATGTGGCGTGGTATACGGACCTGTTATTTTGAGATCACTGCAGTTGTTTTAAAGGACTGCTGTGACTAGCCCTTCTTTGTGAATCCTCAAGTGTTGAAATATATTTGAGTCTGTTTAGATTTTGTTCCTTTTGATCGTATAGAGACAGAAAGGTACCGCAATATATAGCTAAACGTACTCCAAGTGTCGGGGGCCGTGTCTGTGACAAAGTTAGTTTTAGAGTTGACCTGCTTTTAAGTCACGTGACCTGCAGACATGTGTTATTTGTTAAAGCAGCTTGTGGACAGCTTCCATGTAGATCTGTCGACTTGTTGGGATGGAGATATTATCCCATTTCACTGTTATATTATCGCGTTATTTGAAATTGGAATCTTACAAACTACTGTTAATACTTGAATGTTAATTTTGTGACATTATAAGATGTCACACTTTTGGATGTTAACATTTATCAATTTAGCAGATTTTTTCGTTGTTAGCATTTATCCATTTAGACAGACTTGTGCAGTGGTTGTTATGGGTTGACCTCTAATTTTCCTTTTTGACACATTTTTGATATTATGTGACTGACAAGTAAAAGGTAACCTTTATTTTAAAAAGTATGATCAGTCTATAAAGATTATATGCATATTTAATTTAAACTTCAAAGCTATTTTGGTAACTATATAATTGTTGACGCCTAAAAGTATATCATGTTAACTGTTTAGATTGTTTATTTATTTTAGTTATGGAACAAAATACCCGCGTTTTCCTTTCCCAATCTCCAAAAAAAAGCAAAGAAAATCTTCCTGTGGTGAAGTCATTATGTCACCATGACGACACAAACACTTGTGTGACGTCACTCTGACTTGTTACTCTCTGATTTCCTTCTCATCAACAGAAATGTCATCACCACCATTGGCATTACAGGCATGTAACATCGTTCTGTTTTGAGCACTGTAATTGTCTAAAAATACCCCTCAATACTAGAGCTTGTACCTGCAGTTCTGTATAATAGAACTTAAGAGTTGCACTAAAACGGAAAAGATATACCCTCACCTACATATCTTTACAATGACAGACAGGCATACACCACAGGTTTCTAGATAAAGATAATTCTATTTCACAACTGATATACGTTATCAGGGCCAGCTGTTAGGATGAAATTAGAATTGATGTTGTTATATGACCAATGTTTTATGTTTTAGTGGTCGCTGACGTAACCTTAACAGGAACAAAATATTTGGAAAAATTTAAAATACATGTTGTAATTCAGTAATTCGATGTGCCAGTCTAGTCATGTTGATGTAGACGATACGGCGAAGACGACGCGACGTTATCACTTGAATAGTAGGTCAAATGAAATAGTTTCTTACATGTAATAGTTCTATTAAGGTCGAAATCAATTTATCATTATCTGCTGATAGTATTGCAGCTTTCCTCTCTCAAATCTTGATAATCATGGGTACTAAAGCTGTCACGGTGTGTGGCTATGTGAGTTTCTTATACCGGCAGAGCCCCACTTTTACTATTACTATTATAGGGGCCTCTTAAGAACCAGTTAACTTTAAGAACAGTTTATAAACAGCTTAAGAAAAACTTATAGTCATATTCATAAATCACTTAAGAACCTCTGAAGAACTATGTATTTAAATTATAGCGCTGGCCAGCGCGACCGGGGAAAAAACTCCCGCCCCCCTTGCCAGGGCCCAACAAACAAAGCCCCCTTTGCCAAGGCCAAGGAGGGGCCGAAGGCCCCGACGCAGGCCTGTTATCGGAGGAGGGGGCCGAAGGCCCCCGACGACTCAGACGAACAAGCGCCCCTCTCGGAAAAAGTTTTCAACGAAAGTTGAAAACTGACCAGCGCTATTATACACGATCCG
>JH153811.1:117144-129728 GCA_000226015.1 Mnemiopsis leidyi | reverse complement strand
ATCATCATTAACTGAATTTTGAACACTAGCCATGATTCGTCAAAGTATTATTATATATGATTGGTCACTGTCTTCAAACGCAATCAATATATATTGTGGGTCAAAATGTTCAGCAGCACACAAAATTGCAGCACGGGTTACCTTGGTTTGGGACTGTCTTTACCTCGGTAGGACCGTGAGCAATTGCTTTCCTCGTTGTGTGTGCTGAACCTGTGCTTAACTGAGTTAACTGAAAGACTTGATTTACTGTAGGGTAATGAAACTGCAAGATCTTTAAAATCGTTGAAAGATGATCTTTGAAACACCTTTAAAAAAACGTTGATCAAGAAACTTGGCAGCGGATACAGTACCAAGTCCCAGCGCACAGCTGGTGTGCCTTACTTGATTTGAGATCTTTTGCGTTCGGCACTGCTATATGGGCGTGACGGCCGTTTACATTGTCACACCTCAATAAATTTGATGTATTTGTAGTGTTGAAATAGTTTAAAATGGTCAACGATACACACTTACAGGGTGTCCCAAAAGTCAGGATGCAAATTTTTGGGCTTATTGCTTTGATGCTTGGCCTGTGAAAATTTCATTGGCAAAATTTCTTCGGCAGTGCTTATGGGAGAAAAATGGACGTTTATTTTCGTGTTTTTCGTCCTCTATTACCTAGATCACGTGCTCTTTGAGCCACGGTGAAAATAAACCTTACTGTAGATACTGACTTATTATTTTACCAGGATTATGGTATTTAGCCTTGGGTGATGGTCAGCCGTCAGGGGTAAAATCCTCCTTACTACCTAACCAGCAATTGTCAAAAATGGCAATTTATTTAGTTTGAGTCAGCTCTGGCAAACCACTTTCATTCTTAAGTTGTAAGTAAAGATCACCTGAAGCTTCTTAAGTTTTTCAGCTATAGAAGCATAGAATCAAGTTCTGTATCGACAGGATTTCTTAATATGTGTCGAAAAATGCAATAAAACGAAAATTTTAGCTCCGTCCGGGGAAATGATAATTTTTCATCTGTTTATGTTTTGCCTATCGATATAAACACCATGATATAAACATCATGATAAAAGATGCATGAAAAATTTGAGCTCTATAGCATATGTGACTAGAGATATTTTCTTTCTTCACTTACTACGAGGAGTACCGAGTTTGGATTGGGCGATGAGAACACGTGCACAGCGAAGCACAAGTAATTTGGGACACCCTGTAGTTGTCCGAGTCTTCAAGTTCAAGTAGTCATGTACATTACAAGGTTTAAACGGAGACGGGATACAGACTTATAAATTTGGAGTTTTTTGGAGACATCTAAATTTGGAGTTATTTTAAAGAACATAAAGTGAAATGATCATATTTTGGTAATTTAACAGTTAAATTGTTAAACAGGCGCAATTTTTTGAAGAACCAAAGTCAGGCCTCAAAATCGAGCCAAATGGTACTAGTATCGTCTTAAGAATGAAGATGCACATTTTTCGCACAATTTAGCCGTCACCTAGATTATCATTTGTCAACTTGTATAGAGTGTATAACCGTGCGGTGGTCTTTTTGATGCTATTAATAAGTATGAATTCCTAGTCTCCTTCAAATCTTACGAGATTTTGTCTTTGGATAATTTATAATTGACAGTCAACATGGTTTCTCATCTTTTATTCAGACCTTAAAAATTGAATAAATTTCGACAACATTAACGATCTCGAAATTTCATTCAAAGATATTTCAAATTATTCAATTGCAACCAAAATCCCACTATCTTATCTAGATTCTATACAATTGATGTACTGATGATGTCACTTTCATACACAATTTTCACTTAGATTTCTTGATTAATGGTCAGATAAGGTGATTAGCATGTTTGAAGTTGGACTCAAAGAATTGGAAAATGTCAGACCTAACATCCTCTACCCAGTGCCTCTACCCAGTGCCAATATAATATCGTTAAAAAGATTTCAGAAGAGATCAAGATGGTCTTGTAAATACAGGTAAGAGTGAAGTAATACGGAAATTGTTGAATTGAAAAGATTTTGAACTTGTTTTTTATTTTAATATGTGTGTCATTTTATATCATGTGTATAATGAATAAAATTTCTACTGCGTTTTGTCATAAACTGGGCGAAATCAAACAGTAAATAATCATATAATCATCTTATTATCTTAAATCTCCCGTTCTTGATCTTCTTTAAGTCCCTCGTCCGGCTGATTATTAGATTATTAAGGTCGCCGAATCACCATGTTGATGTTCACCTTGGCAGTTGGCTTTACTTTTAGCAGTTCACAGTTTATTATTCAGTATTCACAAATAACCAAGAATAATATCACAAATCTGACAATAACCAGGTTCTGCCGTCATTCACCGTCCTGATCCTCAGTCTGAGTGTAACTGAGCTGGTCGCTGTGTACGTATCCGCTAGTACAGGACACTGGAGAGAACCTCCCCAGCACTCTTCCTGCCAGTCTCTCGACGTCCAGACAGTCTGACACGTAGTAGAACTTACCTCTGGAGAACTCCAACACTCCCTCAACCACGGAGATATCTCTCTTAAACTGGGTGAAAGTTGCAGATTTTTGTGGTGCTCGCAACACGTGCTCCTCCAACTGAATACTGGACCTCCTCACCCCCGTAATGCAGCTTTCTGAGAGAACCCGTTGATCCTGAGACGCTATCCTATCCAGGAGCAGCCAGGATGTCCCTGGCCGGAGCGACTTTCCGGTAGTTAAAACGTAGAACTTGGTGTCTTGAGGGACTCTGAGCGGCGGCTCGAACAGGGCCCCGCAGTAAGGCTTGGGACGGAGTAGGGCGGTGGGAGTTATGATGAATGCGGTGGGGGTGGTCGTGATAAGTAAGGTAGCCACCACCAAAACGAAGAACACAAACTCGTGAAATTTCAGAAAGCACCACCCTCTGAGAAGCAGAGTGAGGAGAGAACGGGCTAGGGCTATAAAGACCGCACACAAAATTGGGAAGCAGTAGATCATGGTGACTACGTCATCTCGGGTCTGAGACTTGGTTATCATGTTAAGGATACTGTCCAGGATTTCTTCTTTGTTGCTCATGATAGCGTTTTGGATGGATTGCGGCTCACAAATGTATATAGTTTTACTGCAGTGGAATGTAGAAATAAAACTTCTATTTTAAAGTTTATTTCTACTCTAAAACGGGTTAGCTCTTTGTTGGTTGTCTATGTCAACTTGGTCCCTGTTGGCCTCTGTGACTGCTAATTTCAGTCAGCATTAGAATAACTGTCTGGCTCACACATCATCCTGTGAAAGAGCATTGTTTTACTTTTTCAATTAGTAAAACATTCAAGTTATTTCGTATGGATTCTCCAATAGATAAAACATGGCCTTGTATTTGTAAATGTTATCTTGCAATGGTAATAAATTCTGATTTCGCAACCTGACCGACTGACAAATTCATCAGGCATCCCATAAAAAGGTAGATCGTCATTATCGCAATACTGCACTACTGCAGAATATTTCTCTTGCGTTGACTTCTGGGACTGGGAGCGATTCTCCAGAACGTAAACTAAAAGTAGAACAGTAGAACAGTAGAACAACTAGTAGAACAACTAGAAGTAGAACAGTAGAACATGTATCTTAGAGACAAGCGTACTGCAGAGCAATAATTTCTAGTGCGACAATTTACAAATCAACTTGCAAGAGTTCAATAATCAATATAAGTCGAATATGAGTTGCAAGCAGCAAGATCCAACAAGTCTATTCAGGTGAAGTTTGAGCCAACATTCAAAGTGTAGAAACTTGATAAAATTCATGTTAATCAATGTCAGGAATCGACATTTTATTAGCCGAATGTAGCTGCGTGCGCTGACACGTGACCAATACCATTTTACTTTCCATTAGCATCACTTTGGTAATATAACTATAGGTTACGTCGAACTTCCAATACAATTCCTCGTCATCGACAAATCGCACGTGTTCATTTAGCCATTCAAGATATCATTTTACTTTTAGCAAAGGAGCGTCAAAAATAGTCTCTAATCGATCATCAGTTAGAGCTTTCGTTGTAAGCTACAGTATAAAAATACTCATCTTGTCCTTTGATCCCTGAGATAAGAGACCCCCCGTAATAGCTTATAATCTTATTAATGGCATATTGATTATTCTTGTAAAGAAAATACTTGTGATCTACTAGCGTGAACAATGAACCTCAGTATTTTCTGGCAAAGTCTAGCAAACAAATTTCTAGCTATACAACGTGTAGTATAAAAATTACAACGATGAACTTAGATTCTATCTAGTTGCGAGTACACTACACGACGCTGTACTGTGATGCGGATATGCAAGCTCGACCAAAATAGTGGGTCTAACTCGTTGCCATGGTTACAGCCCGTATAACTATTCCTAATTGTTCTCTTCTTCCACAATACATTCACTTCATAGTTTGCATGCCCCAACTAATTGCATATGTTACGTGAGCCAATTGCGTTCATACATTCATGATCTATCATTCTTATCAAAACTCACGATTATCATTAAGAAAAAACAAGAGTCTTATTTTTTGGTGAAAAGTTAAAACATAAGCTATCAAAATCGCATAAACATATTTACAAATTTTCAAATAAATTTATATAATCAGCAAGCGATCAATATAATGTATTCAGAAATTGACAAAAATGTTCGCTCATATCATGATATGATCGTGACGATAAAAATACAATGAATGATTGAAATTGAATATTAAGCTTAGAATTAAATTTAAAAAAGAAATGATTATTACTGAAATGAAATTATATCTGATCATTGAATATGTCATCGTAACAAAAAAGTGAGGAACCAACAACTAACAATTTCTCCTTCTCAATTGTATGGAATTGAAGATTTGAAGAACTGCATAGTTATAAGTTGATAGGAATCAAATGCACTTGGCTAGCAACAGTTTATCTCACTCACTGTATGTCGCTTACAAAAGCTCCTCTCCCAATAAAAACTCCTTCTTCTAACTGATGTAAACGAACCTTAGTTATATCATCAAGTGTTCATGTATTCCGATCTCGAAATCTCGGCCATGCCTTTGTCGTCGACAAAACCAACGTTGACCTACAAAAATATTGGCAGTTAAGGAAGACTGGGTCGATTGAGTACTATCGCGGATGTCAAAGTGTAACCCTTCAACTTTATAGAAACTTCAGCTTTTTTTAAAAGTGTTGACCATTCATTTTCTCCCTAAGTCCCTAAGATCTGTCTTTTTAATCTATTTTGGAACGTATCTACATTTAATAGTAAGTAAAAGTTGTGACTTCTATCTTACTGGTTGAAGTTCTGTTGTAGGATCCCCGTTATCCTTATTTACGAATTCCACCCTAGCGTATTGAGTCCCCGAAGGACCACTGTCCCCTTCTTCGTGCTGGAAGCCAGCCTGGTTGATGCCTGCTGGAGCCTTGTAGTCCTTGTAGTCGTTCTTGAAGGACACGACGTCTCCTTTAAATGCCATGTTCTTGTACTCTAACCCAGGCTGTCCTGCCTCCTCTGTGCTGGGTCCAGCTTCATAAGAATCCTTTTTAACCTGCAATACATCGGTTAGGGCTCCCTTTTTGAGTGTGGGTGATATTTGTTAACTTCATGTAGGGCACAGAAAACCAACACGAAGCTTTTAGCTTTGGTTGTTCGGCGCACGATCGCTAAGCGCTGGTCTCTAAACTCGGCAATGAGTTTTGCTACTGCTGGTGAAGACTCAGTAATAAGTCATGAGAACCAGTATCTCGCCCTTTCGCTATTTATACGGTAAGTATAGCAAAGTAGCATGCAGTTCCTCTAAGATAGCAATACCGACCAGTTGGGCAGTGGACGAGGAACCTAGGTCATCTATCTGTATTGTTGTGGAGGTGTTCATGTTCACGTACTCGGCAGCTGTTGTCATTTCCTATAGGGGTTTGTATAATGCTCAGTTAGATTAAACTTTGAGAATTTTTTACCGGGAACAATTTCTTAATGAAACATTTCCCCCATCCTTTTTCTCAGAATATCTTTTGGTCGAGTTCAGATCTGTCATCTGAAGTTAGCGAAACAAATATCAATAGCTAATTCTTACGATGAAGTCCAGGAAAGGTTTGTAGTGATTGATCTGAGTCTCGATAAATTTTCTGATGTCGCTGAACTGAGGTCTGTCGGCTGATTTGAACTCCCAGCACTGAATATAGGACAGATTTACAATTCTCAACATTTTCTGTGAAAACGTTCGCGTTTACGTAAAGATAGAAAAAACCAAGTTTTACTTCTTTAAAATCTAAAAACTTTTGGGTAGCTTGGATTGTGGCAATTTCTATTCCATTTTTAGAAATGTTACATTGCATACAGCCCATAATGTTTCCTAGAAATTACCCCGTAACATTTACCTGTAACATGATGGAGTAGATAAAGTCAGGAGTACCATTGGGAGCAGACATCCGGAAACCATTAACCAGTCTGTCTCTGAGAAGAGAGGGATCTATTCCTGGATACGGTGTTCCTCCTGATAGATTTTAGTTTTGTAAATGTAAAAATAAACTCCACTTTTCCTCCACTACTAGTCACAATAAGATGTCAATATCAATCGCTGTTGTTATTTGTTACACTTGAACAATATCTTACAAAGCTGCACCTACCCCACGAAAAAAGCTCGTACATGAGGACACCGAAGGACCAGACATCACTCTCAGTAGTAAACTTCAGCTCGAAGATCGCCTCGGGGCTCATCCACTTGATTGGGAGTCTGCCGCCCTCGCTCTGATACTCATCGTAATTGTACAGGTCACGTGCCAAACCGAAGTCCGTGACTTTGCAATGCTTGGAGGTGCTGATCAGGACATTTCGGGCAGCCAAGTCTCGGTGTACGAAGTTCTTCCCACTGACATACTCCTGGTTAAAGATTTTCCACAGTGAAGGTTTGAAGTCTGTATTAGATTCATCGGGGTTAGGAAGTTCATGTTTGATAAGTTTTATAAAACGAACCAGATGAAGTAGATAAAATTCTTAATAAAAATAACGGACGTCAAAATTCTTGGGAAGGAGTCCGAAAGTTTTCCCATTTTGTGACAGCAATACAACCAAAATCAAATTCGAGAAATGTTGTCACATGATAAAAATAATTTCCGACCCCTCGCCAAGAGTTGTGATGTATATTACCATGCCGTTAGCGATTTGCCAAGCAAAGAAAACTTGGTCCTCCTGAGATATCTGAGCCTCGTTCTTCTCTTTGTTTTTCTGGAGAAAGTCCAGGATGTCCCCTCCGTCAACGTACTCCAGTATCAGGCAGTAAGGTTGGTAGACTATGATCGAGCCGACTATTCCTACTATGTTAGGATGGTTGCCCAGCTTCTTACTCAGTCGTATTTCCTCTAGGAACATCTTCTCATCGCGCTCTGTCGCTACATCTGGATTGAAATTACTAACTTATAAGGTAACATAAACACTAACGTTCTAATCTCGCTTTGCCTTAAAAGGTCACATAAAATCTGAGAGGCTTGAATTGCATATTGGAAGAATAATTCGAACTGTATAAGCACTTTAGAAAATTCTTTATCCAATTTGAAAGTTGAGATTCTCACTTGAAAGTTCTTTAACAGCCACAACAATAGAAGTTTCAAACTTTGGTTTCTCAAGAAGACATCCCTTAAAAACTTTCCCAAATGCTCCTTCTCCAAGCTTGTCTTGCAACTCAAGGTGTTCCCTTTTAACCTGACAGCAATTAAGTTAATAGTAAACTTAATTCGGTTATCAACGGACCTGGTTGTACATAAAATTACTGCGATACTTATATCAAATAACTTTGTTTCCATGTCCTTAAAGCTCTTGGTAGTCTCGGTTAAAAAAATTGAATAATTTCGTAACAAACCCCCTACCTCCCAATCGTCCATCAGAGATTTGACTCTAAGCATTTCAGCTCTAGCTGCTCTGGCTTTCTTGACGAAGAAGACGGCCGGTATGACGAGAACTATGATAGCTGCCAGGATTCCTATGACTATCCACTGTGTCTCTGAAAATGGTGGGTCATTACTTAACTTTTTTTATTATCGAGTATTAACATGTGTACTCAAAGTACCTCAACTATTTTAACCAAAACTTCCTGGTTGTTTGGAGCAAATTTCATCACTGAACACTCTACAGTGTACTATGTACAGACTATCCGTTTCGTGGGAGATTCATTAAACGCCATGATGTTAGCTTCTGTTTAGTGTGGAACTTTTCTCGCAACTTTAAAGTCCACAAAAAGCTGTTGATATGATCCATGAATAGGAAGCATAGACCAGTTCAAAAAAACAAAATATCATTGAATAATTAGGTGTCAAGGCTAATCTGTTGCTCTTGGGGCTAAATAACAACCAAAAAAGCAGGTTGAAGTGTCTATTCTTCTATTGAAAATGTTCATAAATGACAATATTCGTGAATTGGAGAGAAAGCTGCAAGTATATTCACTTGCAGGTTTCTCTCCATTGAACGAATATTGCCTGTAAGCTTAAATCGACTAAGTTTGCTGCCATGGCTAATATACCTGGCTTATATACCTGGCTAATATACCTGGCTACAATACCTGTCATATTTTATGGGACCGCTAATAAAGTACAAGACAATTAAATCTGTTATATCTCCACTTCCATTTCTGGAATGCTTTCTTTCTGCACCTCACATTACTTTCTTAGTCTTGCTGCTTTATTTATCCTGCTTAGACATGATTTCCTGGTTTAGGAGACGAAGATTTGCAGTTAAACTGGAATATATACTTCCCATCAGAACCTAGAGTAGTCAATAGTTAAATAAGTCATGAATCGTAAAGTAAGATAAAACACATAGGTATGAATATTTTTCTATGTTGGCCAACCGGCCACCCACAATAGTAGTTACCTCTATTCTTCAAATTTCAAATTTAATTTATTCACGGCTTTCTATGTGGCCTTTTACTTTTAGTAAATAGTTTATAATAAAAATTGTTTAGCTATTCGAGTTTTTAGTATTAGTCTCTCTTGCCTAGCCTGGCGAACTTAGTGGAAATCCTTGCTGTACGGCATGTTAAACAAGGAATGGAAGCTAAGGGGTCCGTGCAGTTAAATCTCTAGTGCAACCTTTACTTTATCTTAGTTTTAGAATCACAAATATTATTTTTTCCAGTAACTATCATAGCTATTTATTATACTTCTATATCTGTGTGGCCTGGTAAACTACATAAGAGCATGTTCTAGTGAGTTCTACGTCTGAGAAGCATTATCACTGACAAAACAACGGTCTCAAACACCGTCATAGATTCTAAAGATGTTTGAGAGAAAATACCTAGATGGCTTTAGATTAAGTTCTACACAAATGACAGGTTTACGAGAGCATTTTGCGACTCTAAAAATGAGCGACCGTAATTTTGATTCTTATTGATCGGTCCATTCAAACGGGTCATTTTTCTTATATCACATTCTTTTTTTCGTTATAAAATGACGGTTCGTTTCTAAAAAGACGGTCTGGTTACACCTAAGTTTTGGGCTTTGGTTGTTTTCGAGTTCTACAAAAATATTCACAAAGGTTAATACTTGAAAAATTTTAAGGCTCTAGGTGCATAAAAGTCGTAAATAATTTGAATAAGATTAATTTTTAGTGACCGTCCCAGGAAGAAGTAGAATAGCGGAGATAAGGTGTCCACATCAGGAGACAGTCCTGAAGCTTTTGAACCGTGGAAACAACTTGAGAATAGGGTTCAACTTCAGAGGCAGTCGATTGCTTTGTTATTGCAACCTGTATGGATCTATCAAATCCGATACTTCGCAAATCAAAATTTGCTATATAATTATGAAATTGACAACTTTAGTTTCTCTAAATTTCCTGTAGATACGATTGCTGTTATATCGTGACCGAATTATTCATTATTCTCTGCCATTTGCTCTCCAGTGCGTCGGGCGGCTGTAGGACATCTGCTTACCTTGAAAGAAAATTCTCCTACTATTTAAATTTTAATCGAATGTCTTTTGGTCTGGCGGGCGTAACCTTCTACTTTAGTACTTTCTGTCCCTCTAGGATAACGTAGACAACACGGCACGGAAATATAGTACAGTGCAAGCACAACTTTCTACCTACATCAGGTCACACAGTGTACATCTAGTTATTAAGTTACACTTCTAGTTACTCGGTTATATTTCTAGTTACTCAGTTATATTTCTAGTTACTCGGTTATATTTCTAGTTACTAAGTTACACTTCTAGTTACTCGGTTACATTTCTAGTTACTAAGTTATATTTCTAGTTACTAAGTTACACTTATATTATAAGCTATATTTCTAGTTTCTAAGTTACACTTCTAGTTACTCGGTTATATTTCTAGTTACTCAGTTATATTTCTAGTTACTCGGTTATATTTATAGTTACTAAGTTACACTTCTAGTTACTCGGTTACATTAAATCTAGTTACTAAGATATATTTCTAGTTACTAAGTTACACTTATATTATAAGCTATATTTCTAGTTACTAAGTTACACTTCTAGTTACTAAGTTACACTTCTAGTTACTAAGTTACACTTCTAGTTACTAAGTTACACTTCTAGTTACTAAGTTATATTTCTAGTTACTAAGTTACACTTCTAGTTACTCGGTTATATTTCTAGTTACTAAGTTACACTTCTAGTTGCTCGGTTACACTTATATTATCAGTTATATTATTTAACGCGTGATGGTGTTATACCGGTTTAGTAAAACATGTTATTTGCATATTTTTGTCGCATTACATCACCCTTTTCGTATTACATCAAACTTTTGCCGTATTACATCACCCTTTTGCTATGATTTTCACAGTTTTAGCCGCATTACATCACACTTATGCTATTATTTTCACAGTTGTGCCGTATAACTTCACATTTTCTGGAAATCAGTGATACGATAGAACGCCCTTTTTTCTTGTCATTGCTAGCAACTGCCCGCACTCCCTACAATTTTTACTTGGTAAATAATATCGTTACATAACTCATAAGTGCAAAGTAACAAAATGTTTTCAACTCGGGCTCCGCCCTCGTTGAAAACATATCATTATTCAACTCAGCCTTCATCTTCGATGAATAATGAGATTTACGCCATTCGCTACGCTCGCAGCGTGAATCATGTTACTTAACACTTACTCGTTATGTAACTAGATATTATAAGTTGAAACTTTTAAATAGAGTCGTTCCAATTTTTCGCCTTAACTGCTCACCACACTTTCAGCTACTCAAAATAGATTCTACTGTTCGCAATTTGATGTTATTGGTGGGATTACTGCAACTATAAAAAACAGAATTATAGTTCAAAAAAACAACGATGATACTATTAAATCATTGGCTTAACAGCTAACTCAAACTGTTGGTCGCCCTGTTGTAAAAAGTTCAGCCCTGAATGTAAGGCTTAATTTATCCTTTTAAGCGTCCTTTTAAATACCTATCCTTTAAAAGTTAAAGTATTCCATCATTAAAACGTTCCTTAATATCGAACTAAACAATTGAATAGTTAGATGGATTCAAAGTTAAACGATATTTTGAAATAGTTCGTTTGACGTTAGGCCATTTATATAGTAAGGCATCACAGTAAAACTAAAACCGAGATCCCCACAAATTTCAGTGCTACTGTCCAGTGTCGATTGTCTGCTACTTCTTTACGTTCTTATGTTTGCATAGCTGAACTAAAGGAATTTCCTAACAACTGCCATATTTTGAGAATTATTGACACCAGTATTGATTAAAGTTGAAGTTGCGCTGTTCCTCTAATTTGACATTCGCAAAATTTCCTACGAATTGTGACGGTTTCCACAGTAGTTATTAACTTCTGCACTGCCTGGACATGTGTAATAGACATCACTACTAACGAAAACTCCCAGAATTTTTTTCACGTCATTGACAAGTCCTCCACGAAACTTGCGCGGTATATACATATACCTGCTGTAAGGGAACTGTCGAATTACACAATTTTTTTCATTTGACGGGATTGCACTTCTGATCACTGCCTATCCGCTCACGTCGCGAAAGCTGGCTGTTCTGCACTTCGGCTACTTAAGGTGATACATCTAACTTGACAACCAAGTCTGTATCTGTCAAATTCAAGGCCAGTGTTCTAAATCACATCTTCAGTGTTAGTGTAGTAGTAGCTATAGTGGTTATAGTATAGTGTGTCTCCAACACCGTACAACCGTTGTCTCGATCCTCAGAACCGTCACGTCTGCTCAGTGTTCGTTTCATACTTGATATTGTTATGTCGCGGTTATACCCGACTCTCGCAGCTCATACTTGATATGCTGCATTTGTCATTTATCTAAAGCTTAAGCCACCATTTATATATAGAATAAAGATGCGCACGCCGGGGATTATCTTATAACATAACGGGCGCGTAGCGCTCGTTATGTTTGAATAATACACGAGCTATGGCGAGTGTATTATTCGTAAATAACACACGACCGAGCGAAGCGAGGGAGTGTGTTATTTTTGATAAGCCCCAAGTGCAAGTCTTTATTCTATATAAAACACCACGAATAAATAACGTCCAATTAGGTTGACTCTGTTTGTGACGTGATGTAAAACAGTGTTCTGATTGGAGAGAAGCGCGTGATCCTTGTTCGTGATTGGCGCAACAGATCGTGACGTCTTGTCACGTGATTAGGGCGAGAG
>JH153811.1:102917-117134 GCA_000226015.1 Mnemiopsis leidyi | reverse complement strand
ACGAATAAATAACGTCCAATTAGGTTGCTCTGTTTGTGACGTGATGTAAACAGTGTTCTGATTGGAGAGAAGCGCGTGATCCTTGTTCGTGATTGGCGCAACAGATCGTGACGTCTTGTCACGTGATTAGGGCGAGAGCTGCGCATTGGGCAGCTAAGTTTCAAATTGGCTCCGTGTCAAACAGTGTGTACGATACGGTGTGCCGTGGAATGTGCGATTGAGTTTGTCAGTTTAAATCGTTATAATCAAGCCGGGAGCGTGGGAAGTATACAACGGCTGTATTGTAATTTGACACGGCAATGCGTGGAAAAGTGCCAGCGTGACACTGCAAATATGAGTGTGCGTGTTTTATACCCCTTTATTAATTAGGACAATATTTTTCATTACTCACGTTTAGTGCTATATAGTTTAGTGCTACAATATGTAGACTGTAGCCTGACCCAGGTACGCTTGACTAATGGTATAAGTAGATACAATATGATCTATAAAGTGCAAGGTGTCAGAACGATAACTTGTCAAATTCGGAGGAAGGAAGATCGTTAGAAATCAGTACAAGTATAAGAAATGTTTAACAACGCATTCCGCTCTGTGTTAAAGCTGCAACTCAAATAATTGACGCACTAAAAAGGCTCAAGCTGGCAAAATTAGAACTCGTAGTGCTTGTTTAACACGCATTTCACTTGAAACGTTCGCTTGGTCAGAGTCTCCTTTATAGCTACATTTTGATCTTTTACTGTTTTATTTGCATTTTTTTCTCTACTTCCTAGTTACGTGAATTCGTTTTTTTCTTATCAAAATGTCCTTTAGTTCTATGGTTCTTTGTTACCAAAGTAACATTAGTTACTATTATAGTATTGTGTTTGGAACATTAGAACATCAAGACAGCAACATATTTTCATTAGTGCTGCTTTCTGAAGAAGCACAACCGTTAAGCGTATTTCATGCCATAATGTTCTCTCTATTTTGTAACTGTTCTCATTATGTTCTCTCTATTTTGTAACTGTTCTCAGGTAACCTGTCTCCACTTTTTTTCTTTGTGTTGTACTTATACCTAAATACCATCGCTTGTGGATAGAATTAGTAATCCTTTAGTTTTGTGTTAATGATTGAACGGATCCATTTTATTAGCTTGTGCCCGGTGCCTGAAGTTTTTCGTTTTGTACTCTTAGGTTCAAAATTCAATTCCAATCGATGTGCAGTTGTAAATGGTCACCATCGACCTTATAATGAACTTATAGGACTCATATAAATTAGCTAACAGTCTGTTCTGGTTACCAAGCCCTGTTCGGGTTACCAAGCACTATTCTGGTTACTAACCACTGTTTTGGTTACCAAGCACTGTTCTGGTTACTAAGCATTGTTCTAGTTACCAAACACTGTTCTGGTAACCAAGCCCTGTTCTGGTTACCAAGCCCTGTTCTGGTTACCAAGCACTGTTCTGGTTACCAAGCACTGTTCTGGTTACCAAGCCATGTTCTGGTTACCAAGCCGTGTTCTTGCTACCAAACACTGTTCTGGTTACCAAGCACTGTCTTGGTTACCAAGCACTGTTCTGGTTACCAAGCACTGTTTTGGTTACCAAGCACTGTTCTGGTAACCAAGCCCTGTTCTGGTTACCCGGTGACCGACAACTAAGAACCAATCAATCCCGGTTCTCACAGGGATCACCTGACTAGATGTAATTAGTGACGTTTCATTTGTGATGTGATCCACTAGCTTTGGTAGGATTCAGGTGGATATCTGAGAACCAACTTGGGTGTTGAGGACATGCAGCACGTGAGCCGAGGACAAGCAGGGTGAGTTATATGAACTTTAATCAGCTGTTAACGTACGATCTACGCTATGGTATATATACGGAATCATGGAACTGAGGAGTATCACTTGACTCAACATGCCTACCTTCTCCAAATTTTTCGAATGACAGAGAGGATCTCAACAGATGGTGGACTCAGACGGATTCATCTACTCGAGAAAGAAGCCTAGGTATACTCCCCTCTACTCAGCCTGGAGATGTCGGAAGAACAATCCTCCCACGAAGTGTCCTTGTCACGCCTACCTCACCCTGCCGGATAACTCTCTCACTCTGGGTTCCAAACCTCACAACCATCCTGCTGACAACGCTGCTCCTCTCAAACGTGAAGTCCTTTCCACACTGAAGAGGAAAGCTGCCGAGCAACCTCTGTCTGTGACCCAGAACATCCTCTCTGAAGTCCTAGCTCCGGAAACCAACCAGACTCTTCCCACAATGGAATCCTTAGCTCGAGTGGTTCAGCGCAGCAGAGCAGTTTCCTCCGGATCTGCACAGCACACCGAAGCGACTTCCTCCGATGATTTGGAGTTTCACTAGAGGTTCTCACATTACAGAGGTTCTTAGTTGTCGGTTAAACGTCATGATTGACGAATTTCTCAGGCCTAGCATGCTAATTAGTTAACAAGGTAAATCAAGGTGAAATTGATTGGTTCTTAGTTGTCGGTCAGCCTGGTTACCAAGCACTGTTCTGGTTACCAGGCTCAGTTCTGGTTACCAGGCACTGTTCTGGTTACCAAGCACTGTTCTGGTTACCAAGCCCTGTTCTGGTTACCAAGCACTGTTCTGGTTACCAAGCACTGTTCTGGTTACCAAGCACTGTTCTGGTTACCAAGCACTGTTCTGGTTACCAAGCACTGTTCTGGTTACCAAGCACTGTTCTGGTTACCAAGCACTGTTCTGGTTACCAAGCACTGTTTTGGTTACCAAGCACTGTTCTGGTTACCAAGCACTGTTTTGGTTACCAAGCACTGTTCTGCTTACCAAGCACTGATCTGGTTGCAAAGCCCGTTATGCTTACTTAATACTTAGCTTCAGCATACTCTTCAGTGCGCAATTCAATGTATTGTTTTATCCTGTTTAGCTCAACCATGTTTCTTGTATTGGCGGGTTAACGAATTTATGAAATACTTTATTTTCGGAACTTCATCAACCATTTCTTTCATGTGGTTCTTCTGAATTCAATATTGGTCCAAGTTTCAATTAACTTCATAAACTACGTACTACAAACTATAATCTACAAACTACAAACTATTAACTACACATTAAGAACTAAAAACGAGCAACTACGCGCACTTACTGCCTGCAGCGCATCTCTCCTCATCTGATCCGTCAGAACAGTCCTCGTTGCCGTCACATACCAGGTCCTGACTGATACACTTCTCGGCAGGGCACTCAAACAAACCCCTCTCTTCACAACCTGGAGAGAGCATTGTCAGCAATGAAATATATACCAATATATATATATATATATGATATATAACAATGAAATATATTCAATTTAAGTATCATTTAAATCATAGATTATATTACTACATTCTCGCATTAATATATTACAGATCTAAGACTTATTGAAGTTAGGTGCATACTGAGTATAACGGAGTTAATCATGTCTTCAACACAAATCTACTATAAGCTTATAAGTGTTATGGTTCAGCTGCTTTGGACCTAGCTTAAGTTCGAATTACTTGATTTATTATGCTAGCTTCTAGATTCTTGTATATTTGGGTAACAACGCAGCGTAGAAGAGGATGACTTGACGATGTCACATGATTTCGAGCTCCAACTCTATCTCTTCTCCTTCCTGGGTCTCAATAACATCAGATCTATGGATTATGTGAATTGCGATCCATTAAATTTAATCGCTACCGACCGCGATTGAGCGATGCGATATTGCGATGTGACCTCCGGGGGCTGGGCGGTTGTAGTGGGCAGCAATACATGTATCAGTGCCTCGTTTTTACTGCTATAAGCTATACTTCCCGAAATCAAAAAACTGTTATATCCAACATTAAATTCAATTTGTAGAAGTTATCTGGTTACAAACCTTGACAGACGACATCCCCAGCCGGTTCCCAAAATCTCTCCTCCCCTTCCACCCTGCATGTTTTATTTGGAGCAGCATCCAAGGACATGACGGTAGCACCAACGCAACTGTACAGGATGCCATCCCCCTCCTCGTATAGGGTGGAGTGTATCGACCCGGCTACCTTGGTGTAGGTACCGGACTCTACTTGAGGGGGTGCTGGGCATATATCGACTGTGGGGGGATAGTATCTTGTTAGCAGGGTTATAGTTTGTGAAGGTGACCAAAAACTATGGTATTAGGTACAAAGATTCTTTGGTTTTTGCTTTGGTAACCTATACAAATTTTATATTGTAGCTCTCTTTCTTATTTCTTAACGGAATTTTTGAAGTTTGATATAAAATATCCTCTTAAGGCTTGAAGACCTTTATTGCCGTCTAAAATTACGGTCAATACTAGTTTAAGGACCTTGGCCATCATGCAAACTGATTATAAAGCAACTTTTGGCCAGAACCATGGCAAACCTAACTCATATAAAAGGGTTAGAGACTTAACAAATGAAGTATGATTAATTACAAAACACATAACTGTCTGACAAACCCCGGCAGAGGGTCAACAATGTGATGTAGTCCTCATTACTCCATTATACTACCACTCCACTTAATTTCATATTGGATTAGATGCTTCGTACTTCTAAAGAATAGTAACGCAGGGACATTGACCAGTCTTCATCACGGATCTTACTTAGACACTTATGTTTTAGATAAATCTAATAGTAATATTTATTGTTTATGTTAATTATTATTCCTAATTTTACTTAGCATCCAAGGCTCTTACTATGTATTAGGTATGCTCAAGGCCTGCACCAGGGTGGCTGCGCAATATGTATTTATCACATGTGCGGATGTATTTCATTGAAATCTCTGAAATGCTGACAATCTCAACGTTTTCTACGGATACAACGCTTTCGTTATTTTGGGGAAATTACCGTTGCACATTATTGCAACCGTTCAAGAGAATCTATTAGACGCATTATTGGTCTCAAAGAAAATCCCGACACTTGTCTGTTACAGGAAAAAACTTTGTGACCACCAATTCAAAGAGACAGTCATGTCCGCTCTGCCGGCGTTCTGGAGCTCCGACAAGCTCAATATCTTCCTTACACCTTACAACATGTCACAAGCCTTTGCGTTGTTGGATTTGGGATTACACTTGCCGCTTCCTCATTCAACCTCAAGTTCTGTTTTGGTTTTCTGAATTGATTTTTTCCAGATGAAAAATATGGTTTATTTCAAACACCAAGATTTATCTATCTTAACAAGTCATGTTGCAAGACTTGTCCAGTCTATCACCGATATGAAACAAAATGTCATTAATAACTGGTTGCTAGGCTAAATAAACCCAATAAGAAATTGCCAATGAGAATTGGTCTTTACTCTCTGACTCACATCACATGACAATCAATACCTAGAAATCCACGATTTTACGATTCGTCGAAAGTTTTGATAAAAGAGCCGAGTTATAAGCCAGTTGAATGCAATTTCTGATTATGTTTACAGGATGCTAGAGACATAAGAGGAGCAAGTTTACATGGCAGATTTAATGAGGTGTGCGGTATGATTACACTACTGTTCAGTGCCGGTCAACATAGCTGAGTTTAGTGAGACCTCAGTAACTTTCTACCAACTGAGGACTGGGCGGTTTAATTATCCTGATTGTCTCTTATGAAACGTTTGTTTTTGGTAGCCTCGCCGATTTGAAGGATAACAATCGGTCGCTGTAAGCTCTACCGCCCTTAACAGGCCACTAACCAACCCTCAACACTAATTCTGATCAGCTGGTTTTGAAGGCGGTGGCTTTTGATTTTAACTAGTTACGCAATTTTTTGCAGTAATAGATATCAGTTAAAATCAATTTGTGCCTTTGTACTGGGATAGATTTCTACAATGTTGAATTACTTATTAACTCAAATCACCTGGTTTTGGGTGCGATTATCATTGTTTCCACATCTTTCAAATTCATCTGGATTTAATATGAATAATAGTAGTTCCTAGCCTTTGAAATTTGAAATAAGTTTGTTGGATCGGCATGTTTAAATTTGACAAATCTTATCTTACTTGGTCAATTATAGTTTGCAATTTTCCCAATTTTTGCAAAACTTGAGGTTAAATTCTTAAATTAGAGTAACTTGAGGTTAAATTAGAGTAACTTGAAGTTAAATTAGAGTAGGACATTTCAAGAGACGCTTCTCACGTGACAGCCTTGTATTGTCTTCTCACGTTTTGCCATGTAAACTCAAGTCTCAAATTGTATTGTGCCTATGTCTGCTAACGAGCAAGGAAAATATTTTACGTGTCAGCAGCTATCCTTGTCCTCATTGTTCCAAAACACTGGGCATCGTTTAGAGGAATTGGCTAGTAAACTCCCACTCGTCTTCGTGCTTTCGAAAAGGACTTAATGATTGCGGCCTTCTTACTAGTTTGCAGTTCTATTAGGCGATTTTACACTTTTTGCGATTTAATAAATCAGTTATCATATTATATTGTATTGGCGATTTTGCGTCGGTGATAATCATTTTGTTGTTAAAACAAGTGAGAATCGCAGTTTCGAAAGATATTTCATTTTTCCTAATCATAGCTCCAATGATATGTATAATAGTAGTTTTGAAAGTATCAAAACTTCAACACTACTATTATACAAATCATTTGAGCTATGCTTATGAAAAATGGAATATTTTCGAAACGTGATTCTCACTTGATTGTAACAAAACTTCATAACTGGGGAGAACACAAGGCCGTCAAGGCTCACAGCGGGAGTCGAGCCTGCTCGAATTGAGGACCCGAGAAATGTTCCCTCCCAACTTGAGACCACCTAGATACCTTAAAAGCTAGACATAGTTATAGTCCTGACTTCTGATTAAAATTTCTGATAAACATGCAACTGATGGATCTTTTAATCAAACTCTAACATTTTCATTTCTTGAACTGTGAGACCGATCTTAACTTAACTGTAACATGACGTTATTTCAGAATAACATCATAATTCACAACTGTTAGAGTTAAGGTTCTGGCACATTAACCTACTTTTCTCGATGGTCATGTTCCCTCTCTTGTTTCCAAGAAGTGTCCCCCAGTTAACAAGAAGATCTTCATCGTAGACTTCGTTTCTGTGAGCAAAGCTTGATTATATTCGACAGCAATGACAGCGAAGCTGTTAGCTGCAAGATTAATTTTAAGGGCACAAGACAATTTAATAACTCTATAGTTATTGCCCTGCCCTCTTGAGCCTTACAAAAGTCAATGCAGACAAGTGATCGACCTCAAATGTCTTTAATTTTCAATCAGGATATCTGATGGTCCTGTCAAAAGGCATAAATTTTTCCCAGCCAGTTGGCTAACCTGTCCACCATTATTTTGATCTGTTCTGGAGTCAATGCCTTCCCCCAGAGGTTCAGTTCGGTGATCTCTCCTCCGAATCCCCGGTATTCCCGGAATGAGGTAAAACTCTTCATGATACCGAGGTAGCAGGTTCCTCCTCCCGCTATTTTTTTTGCCTATCGAATGTTGGAGCAGTCCTGTGGATGAAGAGGGGTAAGAGATAAAGAAACTAGCAAAGTGTTAATTGTGAGGGTATACCTACTAGTAGGTAGGTATAACACTAAAAGTTTCTAAACATCATCAAAAAGGGACAAAGGATACCAGCTCGACCGTGTTTTTAAGACGTTTTTTCTACCATTATTTTTTATACGTTGCAACCGAAACACTTTTTAGTAATCCGGCGCGGAAGACTCAACTAAAATCAAGAAGCAATGTTACGTTCGGTTTCCACTGTTCAGCCATCTTCTTGTTACAAATTTACCGATAATTACATATAACACACTCGTAATCAAGAGTACATCTACATAGAATCTACATAGAATGTCGACAAGTTCAATTAAGGTGATCTCATGTTTGCAGCGTCTTGCTTCAAAGTTCGATTTTTTAATTAGCAGAGTCTTACAAGATTTATAGTTACCCAATTTGACGAGAGTTACCCTCGCTTATAAGTTGTCTCATGTGGACGCTAGATTTTCATTTCTTTATTTCTACAGCTGCCACTAATACTAAGCAGATAATATCGGCCGTGTGTTAAAAACTGCAGCAGATTTAGGAGCTGAGATAATGTTTGACGCAAACATCTCTTGAGGAATTTTACTGGGCCCTGAGCGGCTCTCTCTACAGTCCCTGCGATCAAAGACTGAGGTTACGTGGACTGATTCGCTTCGACAATGTAATGCAAATTTAGGTCGCTCCCTTAGGCGGGATAGCCTGAGGTGCTCGTCTCCTTTTCTGTAACCCTGAGCTTCTCCGTACCGAGGCACTAAACTAGCTGTAGGAGGTTAATCTTACGAGCCAGGGAGTGTGCATTTCCAGCCGAAGCTGTACCAGACGCAGTCTTGCCACAGCCGGGAATCGAACCCCGGTCTGCCGCTGGGGAGGCGTAAAAGAAACCACTACACCACCTAGCCGACATTCATTCGCTACGGACACAGTAAAATTGCTCCTACTTGCTTATAAGTAGGAGGAATATGACCACGGAGAATCGAATATAGATATCGTGCGAATGAAATGATATCGGCTAATTTCCTTTCATAAAGAAGGGCCTGCAACAATCATTGAAATGAATCAAGTCGAAGCAGTTTTTTAAACAAAATCAGTGATAGATCAAATGCTAGTGTTTTGATGATAAGTTCATAATCAAGCGTTGATACTTTGTCAAAATGATTTGTTCGGCAATCCGACGAAAGGCAACTAACTAGCTTATATTACGCGAATAACAAAAGACAACAGAATCGTGCAGTCAAAACAGCGCGGGACTTGTGCTAAAAACTTTCTGCCCATTTTCAAACGTGGATTTTAGTTTGAGTAGGCTTTTAGTTTGACTTTTACTCAGTTACTCACCAGGCCAACAGCGTGCTTTGCGAAGGTCTGCTTTTGTGTGTTGAATCAGTCGAGGTACTTGAAATTAAATGCGGCGAGACGCCATGCGCAATTCCACGTCGCCAAGCTAAGAAATACTATCCGTAAACAACTTTGCGTCGCGGACTCTATTATAGAAGGGTCGAGGGAGCCCAAAAAACGGATCATTCCGGTTCACGTTGCGAACGTCTTGCGGAGTGCTATACATGGAAACCTTTGTTTCAAGTACAACGTCACCATGAAACTTACCTACATGAGTACAATTACATGAATCTTACTTACACATGCCTACCAACTTAACCACAAAAAAAGGACATGCAAAAAATTAGCTTTTTCGTCATCAAATGCAAATTGAAATCCACCGATAATCGAAAATATTATTTCATTTTCGTAAATGTCGTGTGTTCCATAATCTAGTCTGATATTTCAGATTCAGACGTTTTTATCCGTGTAAAGTTTACACGTCTGTAAACATGCTAGCAAGCCCATTACAGCCGCCCACCTAGACTTTCAAACAAATTTCTTTATATAAGCTGATGGATAGTGAGCGCTTGACAGTTTTATCTACTATTACTAATATATTATATGACAACTGACAGAGAGCGCTTTTTAAAGTATATAAGCTAAGAAATGTCCTAATGTACCCAATAACTTTGCTTGTTGATGTCTCAATATGTCGATATTGTATACACTTTCTTTTGAGTTGTCTACAAGTTATTTTATGGGGAGGAATAATTATTATGACTTCGTTATGTGTTTATTTTGGAATTACCTTACTTGAAATGAACATGACGGTCATAAAAATAAAGTGGCAGGTTTAGGGCAATTTCGCCAAATTTTTCTCGAACAATTTTTCTCGGCCGTTACAATACCCATTGTTATAATCTGAGTATGGTCGATCTCATAACTGACCTGAGATTCCGTGTTAATACCATTGATTCTTTTTCTACGTCGATGATTTGTTTCAATAATGATCGTTGAATAAGCTTAGATTTTTTTCGTTTCAGAAAGTACGTATTACTCAAAACATCGTTGACTTATTTGACACTCCACAAAAACATTGCGATGCTGACCTGTCTGATTGTTGGTTATCTCATCGCCATCATTATATCCCCGCCAACGTCCCGTGTTCTCCCAACTAAAGCAGACCGTGTGCCAGCGCTCCTCGTCTATCTTTATTGCTGGCACGGCGCCAACCTGCTGGTCCAGCCCGGCCATGTAGAAGTGCATGTGCGTCTGTAGGAGTGTAGGGAAATTGTTATTTTGACTGATTCACTCAAGCTATTGTAAATAATTAACAAGATATTGATCGCAGTAAAAGTTAAGTTAAAAAGGTTCTGGGTTGCTGTAGTTTGTCAAGTGCGCAGTCCTTAATATTCCTATTCGATAAGATTTCCCCAAGCTAGATTGAGCTTTTCCAGTTTTCCAGAGCTTTTCCAACGGCCCGGTACTAATGCTTCAGGTTTCTAATTCTATTTTTACAGATATGCACACTGCATAAATCCAACGGTATCCACGATAGCACTATAGCAGAACGTCAACGGCACTCACCACGGCCAACTGGATGCTGGGATTTGAACTCGCGATCATGTTCATACTGAAACTGGTTCTCTCTCTACTTGGTCGCTGAAAGTCAATTTAAGTGTGCCAACAGAAATACCTTGTGTTTTTCGAGGACGATCTCTTCTTTAAATCCGTTAGCTGTGGTGATGTAGGAGAAGATCGTGCCAATTCTTATGTCCGACTTTATGATCGTACAAATCGTAAACTCTGTAGAAGAAATATTTTGTAAAATAATTATTTTGCTACTGATAACCGTAGCACCACTGCGGTGATCACTGAACAGTGCTTCCAAGTTCCAATTCTAAAATTAAAATGAGATACCTTTGGTTCTTTGTCAATGTCAGACCGAAGACCGTATTCTAACCAAGGTAAAATATTATCGCACATAATTCACGGCAAATTGACATTTAATCTAAGTTATCTGCCGGCCATATCTGATTTGGTTCCCCACATACGGCCATTATACGGGCTGCGGCCTTAGTAAGGCCGCAGCCCGTATAATGGCCGCCTTACCGAGGACACACAGTTTGACCTGGATTGGATATGGGCTGTGATTCACGTGAGCCATGTCACCATGTCGATCGATCAATGAAATAATGGTCATTTCGAGATTTATCATTTTCTGAAACCATCCACCCTCTATATAAGATCATCGGAATATTCCGATTCGGACCGCTCGATGGTTATTGGATCAGGAATATTTCTCTTGAGCGTTCTCAAGCATACCTGAGAGATCGATGCTAAAGGCGTTCTCGATTTTAGCATAGTTCTGTACAAAGTTACTCAACATCAGCTTTTTGTCGTATGAGAATTCCAATGCTGTTTCGCCATACGTATACCCTTCACCTGTGATAAATTAGCACGGTTTACATCTTCTCGAATAAGCTTTTAACCAAATTGTAAATTTTCCTGATATTTCTTCCTTTCTTTTAAATTAAATTGATTAATTCAAGATGATTTTTTCTTATTTTTAGAAATTTTTGTTTTGAAAAATTATTTCAACTATTTTTCATGATTTATTGATTTTGAATACTTATCACTTAAATTTTTAATTTTTTCTAATTGAATTCATTTTATTTTTCATCAAGTTTTTCCGGAATTGTTTTGATTTTTTTGTGTTTTCTTTTAAGTTATCATTTTTGCAGTTTATCATTGATTTAAAATTTTAACTTATGACATACTTTTTTGGTCTGAAAAAAATTGACTTCCTGTTAAAATCCGGCAAATTGTTTTGTAACCGGACAGGAACCGGATCTTAAAGCCGGACATCCGGCCAAAAACCGGATTCAGCCGGTTTAAAAAGCTAGTTTTCAGTTGAAATCTCAGTTAGACGTTGCTCTTACTTCATAGTGGTATCTATAGTTTACAATTACTGAAATTTCATAGCCGTATCTAGATTAATTAAAAGAGAGATATGGAAATCTTAAGCGTCCCGCTAATTCCAAACAAGGCGAGGGCAATATTTGTTTACCTTTCTTAATTTTAGTTAGTAGAATGAATATAGATTAGTCAAATATATAATATCAGTCTAGGATGCATAGATGGATGGAAAATAATGAATGATAATACTCTGACATTAAAATGGATCGATTGCTCAGCGAGGGTTTGTAGGTTGATAGACGCCTGTGTACTGTGTATATGACTACGATGAATTATGAAAAATAGAGATATAACCTTATAGCCCATTACAGGTCAACCAAGCATAATGACAATCGCCTCCTCCTTCAAGCTTCAAATGGCCAAATGTTTAGAGTTGAACCTTCAACAAGAGCTATCGATTAAACTCATTCATTAACTCAATTTATAGAACTTACTGCATACTTGTTGTCCAAACGTTGTTGAAATGTTCATTTTACTCTTTTCCGGGTTCAAAAGTCCGTCCCAGGACAGAACCACATATGATTGGTCTGAAAATTGCAAATTTTAGTTTATTTTTCATGAATTTATAGCATTCAGAAAAATGGAATCCGTTATACCTACCTCTTTATTTTGCCATCTAGTATCGATTCTCGATATTCACAAGAGTGGATAAATTTGTTGTTATAAGTGTTTAATCCGTCGTACCCAGCACGGTAGTGCACCCTTCGTACATCCGGTTAAAGGTATCTTCATCGACGGTGGTGTTGAACAGGGTCAAGCCCATCACGTCGCCCTGGGACAGCTCAGTTATACACTAAGATAACGAAATAGGAATGTTCAAATTTAAAAACTACGACTTGAGTTTCCTTGGTTAATCTTAATTAATATTTATGGCGACTTTACTGATTTTTAAGGTTTGGACACCTTGAGTGAGCCGATCTCGTTAAAGCTCATTTCCACAACATCTTCTTTCCATAGATTTCCGAGGGCAAGTTTTCCTCCTGTAGCCCTAACCTTCTTTCCGATGGACAGCGGCAAAATCTCTGAACGTTGGTAAATCTGTGACTAATTAAGATTGCTTTAATTTGTCGAACACAGCCAATTTATTGTTTCGTTTTTTTCGTTATATTTGTCCTATATCATGTATATACCTTCAAAGACTTCGTGAGTTTTAACTCCCTTCTTCCGAAGAAATATCTTGGCAAGTCCAGATGTACTGTTCCAGTTAGCACAGAAGTACCTCCAGATGTCGTCCTGTAGAATTATCTTAGGTACCAGCCCGTGGTCTGTGTGTAGTCCCGCCATCGTCCAATGAATGTGGTACTGAAGTGGTAACGCCGCTGTGTCAGAAATTTCTTAGAGATTCTAGATCAACGATTTTTAAGCACTATATATGTATGCAGGGTGCTTAAGGACTGTATGCAGGGTGTAAGGACTGTATGCAGGGTGTAAGGACTGTATGCAGTAAAGGGTGGGGCAATATCAGTTTGGGGTGAAGGAAGCTATATGGGGAGCCAAATGGGCGAAGGAGTCAAAGAGGTTAATTTATAGGGTAAGGGGTCTTTATTGCGCTATACGACTATAGGTAGACTGATCAGTATTCTGACCAATTTTTGTTATCCTGCATAGCTCACTATAGCTTACCTTGTATTTTCAAACCAATACGTTACAATTAAAAGTAAACAAACGAGACTCCTTACTTCGTGTGTATCAAATCTCAGAGCATTGTAGTGGTCTTCGTTTGCCAGACTGAATATTGACCCGACCGCATCTTTTGTCCGTAGCCAGAAACACAATGCTAGCTCCGTCAGCTCTGATATTTTTACAAAAATAAGTAAAATCTTTGCACTGGGAATAGGAAATACATTTGTGTTATTCATGTCAAATTAGTAAACTTTTTTGCCAGTCGTTTGGGGGAGGGGACTTGAAAAAGTCAATCCTCATAGTAAATTCCCTAAATTTACATGAATTTTTAACGCCTTTTTAATGAAAATTTTGACAGTATAATGATAATGTCGTTCATGCTTATAAGTAGTTATTTATTAAATTTTTGTGTTTTAGCCTTGGAGTTCGACGGTCATTGCTAGGTAGCATTCCGAAACAACAAAATGTGCACTATGGCCACATCTATAAGATAAATTATAGAGAGACTTATGCTCTGAAATAATAGTGAAGATATTTGCGTCCCGCTAATCAATGCGGCAAAAAGGTCATATAGTTTGGTGAGTGGGGCAATTGGCGCCATTGGCGCCAATGGATCCTCTCAACGGAACAAATAGATGTTCCATTGCCGCCAATGACGATGAGGTCAGTGGTGCCAGAGGTCCCAATCGCTGTTGGCGCCAATGGTGATCGCCATTGGCGACCATTGAATCCATTATAATGGATATAATGGAACCACTCGATGCCTCGATGGTCATCGGCGCCATTGTCACCATTGATACCACTGTCACCATTGGCGCCATTGTCGCCATCGGTACCATTATCGTCATTGGTACCATATC
>JH153811.1:77140-102903 GCA_000226015.1 Mnemiopsis leidyi | reverse complement strand
GCCAATTGCCCCAGTCACCATTGCCCCAGTNACCCCCCCCCCCATATGACCACCCCCCCCCATATGATGGTGGTTAAAAGTGGCTTATTTCTTAACGGCTGTTTCAAAAGAAAGCTCTTTGTCTTAGGACGATGTTATTTATGAGAGTGATCACTGTTCGTCACTTATTTATTGGTTGATTGTACTACTCAATATTTCAATAGTTTCAATAACAACCTTGGTCAAAAGGCTCATCCACGATAACATAACTTTGCAAGTCCCCTTCGAAATGAGCCACTTTGTTATCGAATTCTTTCAACTTTTCTATTGACTGAAAAGGAACATTTTAATAAGAAGTTTAACTTTCCATCTCTCCTTTTCACCGTTGCAAAAAGGTTAAGTAGGTGGTAACGTAGTTAGGTGGTTGGTATGATTCATGGTGTCCGCTGTAACAGTGATTTAAGAGAAATCTTTGTCTGACTATGTCCGACCCTACAAATTAAAAGCGGGAATAAAATGTTAGGAGAAGGCAGTAGTAGTCTTCCTCCGCAAGACTCTCGTAGTCGTAGCGTACAGAGGCTTCCTCCTCATCTTGCTTGAAGTAAAGCCACTTACCACTCAATTTGCACACTGCACACCTCCGCTGGGCTCGGTCCGCTGGACTCGGTCTGGCTCTGTTGATGGATGAGGACCTCCAATAGGTTTCCTCTTTTACTCTTTTAAATTGAAGGTATAGAAAGCTGTATTTTTATGGTCCTGGAGCTTCAGCATCAACATCAGCCATAAGATATTTTACCAAAATTCGAAAATTACAAATATAAAATTTAGACCGACATTTATAATTTTGAGAAAAATCTAATGACATGTCACTGGAGTATTAATACCTGACGACCTTATTCCTCCATATAACACTTCTTGACTGAGAAGCTACCGCGCATTTTAATTTTGTCAAGAGTGAACTATCTAGCTATGTTTTAATTAGTTTGTCTCACATCGTTTGACAGGCGATGCGACCCCACCATAGGCAAACCAGAATAAAGCTATCAATCTATTCGGTTTGTTTGCCATCGGTAATCTAAAGACCTCTGACACCAATATAAGTGCATTTGTCAAACTTGCGTGCCTCCAATTTGTCAATGTGCAAATAAACGTTTATTTGCGATAGCTGATTTCAGCAACAACCAAACCCTCTCTACTTGAAGGGTGAACTTGGCGGGTTTGAGGAATTAGTATTTTAATAGATATTTACCTGACAGCTGAATTTGGCTAAGTCTGTGTCGGCACCACAAGACACAGATGTCATGTTTGTGTAGTCTTGAAAGTAGGATCCAGTTCCGCATCTTAGCTTAATTTTCTGAGAGAGATGCTTTTAGTTTGGAAGCTTGAAAAAGTAAAATAGCTGGTATTCGGTAGACGTGTCTTATATAAGGGCGATAAGAATTAAATTTACTGAATTGTTCGGAAGGTATACAAGAACTGGCGTTTACCGCATTTAGCTGAGTCGACCGGTTTTGGATCTCGACCTTGCAGGCTATAGACGATGCTTTTTATAGACCTAGATGAGCTTTATTTCCCTTCATCGCTCTAACTTATCTAATATCGACAGAATCCATTCTAATTCTTAGTTGTACTCTTATTCTATGATTGAGTTTGAGTTCTAACAAGATTGAATGCCAAATGCGGTGATAGTGAAGTCAGTATAGATCAGTGTAGATCCTGAATTGCTTCATGAAAAACCTACCTGCCCTGGCTGCACGTATTCCCTAGCTGTGTTGTCCACGTACTGAACATTCAGTGACTCCGCAAACATCTGGAGGAAGCAGCCTGGAAGGGTGTTAATTTTAGAATTTTGTAGATGTTCATGGTGAACGTAGGTTGTAGGTTGCATTTCCTTTGCGATTTTCTGTTAGGCATTTCCTTTGCGATTTTCTGTTAGGCATTTCCTTTGCGATTTTCTGTTAGACATAAATCCCACTGATCGAACTATCATTGGCCTTAAATTTAGTTCAAAATAACTAAAGATTGAAATTTCGAATTAACCACTTGTCTGGGTAATCAGAAACGTTAATTTTAGGCAAAATTTACCACGTTTCAGTCTGCACGTAACTTTCTTCCTGTTGCTACTCAAACAACGAACTAAGAATAACTACTAAAGTTTTTGCCGGTTCATTGTTCAAGAACAAAGAGTAACCCACATACCACACATATCATCCTCCTGACTCCACTTCAAGACACCCTCACACTGGACCTCTGTCCGTCCTGTCAAGGTGAGTGTGTAGTCGACTGTAACACTTGTTTTATTGCTCAGGGTCGCAGTCCCGTTAAACTTCACCGGCCCGTATCCAGATGGTGGTTCTGTAGCACACCTGCCCGGGGGAAACTTTTTAGTAGTTACTATATAGTACTATAGTAGTAGTTACTACTATATTATAGTAGCGCTTAAGTAATGTGGCGACTTTTCAACACTTACCGATAGGGTCGATCGTTTTCTGATAAGTCAATGAGATTAGGATGAATCGTTAATATGATAAGGTTCGTTGTTTCTGATGAGATTAGTTTTTACCATACATTTATCAGTTTATGCTGTAGTAACTAGGTTTGGCCATTCTATTGTCTTGAGTTGTTAAGCTATACTAACTACTAAGCTATAATGTCAGAATGTAGGCATAGTGTTCAAAATAGTCTTACGATTAAACGATTTTGTCTTTAAAATAATCAATCATTAATTAAATTAATATCTGAAAACGTACGTCAAGTTTTTTACAAAATATAGAGAAATGCCTATTTCTTTTTACCTAACGTAAAGTTCACTTCTTTGGCCAATATTGATGCAGGTGTAGTCCACATAGCTGCAATTAAAACTCGAGTCAATAGCTTCTTCCAGATCCTGAGGCATTAAGTCAATAGACAGTCGTCAACTTGATCTCTTATACTTATAGTCTTATAATTATAGCATCTTCCAATTCTCTCAATAAAATCATCAGTCAAATCCGATCATGGACAATGAACAGGACAATCAAGCTCGGAGGACTAGGCCGACTTTTCCGGTTCAAAAATCGAAAAACGGTATACTCACATCGAAGTTTTGAAATCCGTCAGTGCAGATACGTTGTTTTATGTTGTTGACAATTCCCTCAACTTTCAGACTCACCATATGTTGGCTACTTGCTGAGGCAACTGAAATGGTTTTTTTACATTTCCAGTTGAGCTTGTCTTCTTTTTCTTATACTCTGATAATTGATATGCCATGGGCCTTTATATCATCACATTAATAATGAGTTTCTAAGTTTATAAGCGACTTAGATTATCATAATTTCGTATCAGTAAGTGAAAGTGTGCATGTGATAAGTATTTTTTGACGTTGCATGAACTTACCCAGCAGAAAGACTAGTTTGATACCACAGATCAGATACATGACCAAGATTTTACAAACACTTTCGTCTTTTTCTTCTTTTATTTCTTTTCACTTTCAATTAATTGTCTTCATTTAATACGGTGTTTCTAATGAAGAAAAGACAGATTAATTAGAGGATGACATCTCATCCTTAGCAAGTGATCCAATTAGTACAACAATTTTGAATGAGTAACCTTAAAAAGCTGGGAATAAGGTTTGTCAAATAAGAAAACGATATTAAAATTTCTAAGATCGTCGGAACTTGAAAATACGAAAAAAGATAAAACTTAAGGAAAGTGGTTGCAAAGAAAACTCTGTCACTATGAACATTTCAATGGTATTCACTGTCAAACTTTCGTTGGTATTCGAATTTTCGACCCATTTACAGGACTCTCGAAATTCAAAAGTCTTATGACCTATAAATCGACCGAAAGCTCCGTTATAGCCGTGTCCAAATAGAAATAACTAATGATCCAGGTTAATATTCAATAAGGAGAGCGATTTTCAAAAGGCAAAGTTCAATTTCGATTTTTGTGCACATTCTTCATCAATCATCACGTAATGCAATAGCGCTCGGTTTAACAGCTGCATTTTTATTAGAGATCAGATAGTGTTCATGTTTAGCCCATCACACCCATCTGCAGGAAAATAATGTTTTGTTGCAACGCAATTATCGAGAATCAAGAATTTTATGTACAATTAGAACATTAAAGCATTAAAACAAAGAATCTATTGCTGTAGAAAAGTATCGGAGGGTACTCACAACTTATAAAATAATTTTCAGACTACTGTATGCGTCCCATATCTGCTACTCAACTATAGATTTGCGATCGTCTATCAAGTCATAATATGACATAACAGCTCGCATTCCAAATACACTATCAGACTCTAAAACTTCGTGGCATATACTTTATATAACCGTCTCTGCTCCCCTTTTTCCGTGGAATGCTATCGCTGGTTGGTACGGATACAGGAACAAGATCAGTATATTGTAGGGTGTTTTTACTCAGCAGTAGAGTATCGGCCCAATAACTGCTCTACTATGTGCAATATTCTAGTCTGTGGTATGCCAGGCCCGCTACGAGATCATGAAGTTAAAATATTCAGAATTTTGCTTTTGCGACGATTGCAGTTGGAAAGGTTGTTTTGGTATCGGCGTCAAAATAATGTAGGTAAGAGAGTATTGTGGGCAAGAAATGGTGTGGTATCTATGTAAAAAGATATACAAGAGCAGACAAAATAAAACTGAGATATGATCCTAACAATGAAGCAAGTATAGAGCTGAATGGTTTTTGGAAAACCTTATTTGTACTTCGGCCCAACAGTCCAAGCTTCGAACGATGTCAAAGAGTTCAAGTCTCAAGCAGATAAACAAAAATACTCTATACGATATACTTTGGATAGGGTTACAACAGATTTTTATCGCATTTTTATGTGGAGCATTCCTGATACTGATAATGAACCTCTAGTGATCATTCGATACAGGTGCCATTTAATAACGAGCCTCATTTTGTCTCCTGCTGCCAATGCCAATTGTGCCTTATCAAAATATTTTCGTATTGATCGATGAGGTATTTCTTCTAATGTCCTAGGAGAATCTAATTACGAAATTAGAATCAATAATAAATATCTAAATTCCATTATAGTCAGTCATTTCGTTATAGCAATTATGCATAAGAACAATGAGAAAACTGTGGCATTTAATCTTCTCTCATCGTCAAGAAAATATCAGGTAATCAGAAATTTCGATTAGGTCACACAAAATTGCAGTTATGGAAGTACATCAAAAGACAATCAAACACGCCTGTTTTTACGAGTTTACTACCTCGCAGTGTGACACCTGTTGCTTTTTCCAAAAAGTTGAAATAGCATTTTCTACTAATTATTCGTAACTTGAGAGTCATTAAACATGTCTGTAGCGTGCATGTGAATAAGAGAACAAAAGAAATAACAAGAAATTGACTTTTTATTTAATGACTTTTTTCCTGAAATTCATTATTCGCCAAAAGGTGAAATTGATTAACTGATTAAGCAATTCTGTATTAAAACAGTCCAAGCTTGCAAATTAAGAGAGAAAAGATGTCATGCACTCTAAGAAATAAGAGCCGTTTTCCTCAGCTAAGCTTGCAATGCAAATTGCAAATTAAGGCGTTCGACCTTCCATCCCCCTTGAAAATGTATATAAGTGCAAATTTTTCGTCCGCTGATTCGCTGAACTCCGTATCAGAAAGCACGATTAGAATAAGAACAATGGTTATAAAGACATTCTAGCAGCAAATGGAGACAAATCAATAAAAGAGTGCTATAGCTATATAAAGCATCGATCGAATAAGGTAGACCGTGTAACGCTCAAAGAAATTTCTACATCTACCATTACGTGAACCAGCTTTATATCATTCAGTAAGATATAATAATGCGTTAGAATTGAGCTGATACAAATGGTTCGTCCTATTATAGTGCAATACTATAGGGAACAGAACACTTTAAACCCTGATTATGTATTTGACAAGCGGTGTGCTACTAGTATTCTGCTCGGGACCTGCACCCGTGTGCCACTACAAAATGGCTGGTGGAGTAATGACTGAACGAACTTTCTCAAAAAACACTCACCTTCCGTGACCCAAAATGTACCCCCCCACAGCTGGCATCGTTTAATGGTCAGGTGCTTGCAACTGAAACTGAAAGATACTGTACATTAATACTGAAATACTGTACCTGCAGTAGCAGTATTGCAGTTCTATTGGAGATATCATGGAATATTATACCTTCATACTTCAGTATGTCCCATTTGCTCATTTAAAATGTGATCACTTATAAAGGTGGTAGCTATTCTTCTTGAACCATTATTAGAGCTTTAGTGATTTTTTGCTATCTATTGTTTCAACATTATACGCCAATGTTCGGGGAATAGGACTGGCAAACTTTGTCCGATCGGATCAGCGGCGGATCCGATCTAATCCGACATTATAAACTCGCGGACAGTCCGCAAAAATTTTGTCCGCCAGCCAGACTTAGTCCCGCGAGTCAGCAGAATAGTTTTACCGCGGACTTATTCCGCCGCGGAATAATTCGGCGGAATTATCACTAAATGATTTGGCGGGGCTAATCCGCCGCGGAACTGCTCCGTACTACATGAGCTTCAGTACTAAATATGATATGACACACCTGTTTTCCAATGAGTTTTATGTGCTGTGTCGAGTGTCTCATACCAATGTCCAAGAAGAAAATACGAATATATTAGGAACGGTATTCGTGGGGAAGGGTTCCCGCACGGAATTCCGACTTTGACGGAATTCCGACTAGCACTGAATTCCGACTTAAGTTAACAAAATTTGCGCACTGAATTCCGACTTGCACTGAATTCCGAAGGGGTGCACGGAATTCCGACTCGGGAGATTGATGATAAATTTTCTATCGATATTCATTGAAATAAATCATAATTTGAAATTATCATTAGATATTCAAAAATAGTAATTCTGTAACATCATTAATTTCTAGATCCCAATAGCAGTAAGATAATCAACAACATCATAACTCGTCAACGATCCTCTTCAGCTTCTCATCGTAGTCAGACCAAAATCAAGTGTTGAGTCATCTTGACATCTGTTAGATTCTGTTCCTTCTTCAGGCAGTCGTGGAATCTCCAGATTGTAGGATTAGAGCAGCCCATCAGCGAGTAGTATATCCCAAGTCCCATAGAAGAAGAGGTTCTCCAGAAGTGGCACTGATGTAGGGAGAGGGAAGGACTCGGTCTTCAAGTGTAGTAGGGTTAGTAGGGTGCTGCTGGGCTGCTGCTCTACTGTATCGAGCCATCTTGTGCATGGCGTTTAGGTCACAGTTTAGCTTCGCTCTGGTTTTGAAGTTCAGTCCTCCAACAGCTTCAGCGACCAGGTATTTCGTCGGCAGATCGGACTAAGCAGCTTTCCTCTTCAAGCGATGTCCGATCCCTATTGATTCCGTCAAACAAGTTGGCAAGCCTCTAGATTCCGTCCACAAAGACGAAAAACTCACCGAATTTTCTCTTGACTAGAGAGTTTACCTTGAATTCAGAATTCAGATCATTATGAACATGCAACATAATTATTTTATCATTCTCTCGTGTTAAGGAAGGCAAATTTGAATCATATCAGACTGTAAATGGAAAAAGTGACAATTATTAACTTTGCGACAGCCGGCATAGAACATTTTCAAAGTTCACAACTTAGAGTATGTTGAACATGTATGTAAGCTAAATGTGAATACAATATGTATACAATGTAATGACGTTTTATTTACCAATGATAGATTATGAAGAATAAGGATCAACTTGACACCCTATTTCGTTATCTAGGTCCGGTAGCTTATCTAGACAATGCTGAGGTTGTTGGAACATACCAGACTCGGCAAGGTGCCGGTCCATGATTTTTTTAAATTTACTATCAGTGTAATTAGTGTCTATTCAAATATCTGCTATGTAATTGTACATATCATGTAGCTTGGTTGATCCTTCGGCCCATCCACAATATAACACACCCGTTACCAATCAGTGCACACTGCACAACTTTGGAAGTGGAGCTGGCTCGAATGGGGAGGTCTGAAAAAAGTCCCCTTCCACTGGAAACCAAATATTTTTAATGATTTCGTTAAATTATAATTCGCATATAATCAGAAGTAGCGTGAAAATTTGAAATTGAAACGAAAGTTGAGATAGTAATTTGTCATGGTAACAGCTGCAATAAACAATTATAAAATTGCCCCTGAGCAGAAAAATTAACTGTCCTATTTTGGATCCTTTATCCTTGAGATCTAATTTGAACGAACAGGCTGGTGCTGTGTACATATATAAATTAAAAAACTGTTTCGTTTTAACATTTTTGTTTTCCTATTTCAAACATATTTTGTTTTCGTAGTACTGGTGCTATACAACAATCTACTATTTTCGGAACAAGCTATAAGTTTATTTAATCTATGTCTAGAAGATATGCAATGAACACTGAGAGTCTGTTGACTATGACATTGAATACATTCTATTTTAAATCATGGTGGAAGTTAAATTACCGCCTCATGGTGCTACCGTCTCTTAGAAATCAGTGTACATCATACATGGGCCTTGCAAAACGCTCCATGGAATTATAATTAAGCCAAGAAAGTTTTGTGTTAGTGCTAGGGTATCGTTACATAATGTTCTTATCATCACAATTCGAAAATTCGACGTTTTTTCTCTCATGAGAAGCAACCTTCAAAATCTAACTCATTACAGTAGCTGCTGTGGCAGAACTGCTTAGCGGACTTGAATCTCGGAGAAATGCTTAGAAGACTTAAATCTTTGAGAATCACTAAGGGAACTAGAATTTCGGAGGTCTTACAGAGGGAAATTGTGACTTGTTTGTACAGTACAGGAAATACGTTGGAGAAATCAAATAATGTTCCATTAACTGCTTTGATCATGATAGCTTGTTCTGGAAATGATATATGAGTTTCAACCTATTTAGCAAAATAAACAACTAAAAAGCATGACAAATAGGACTCAACACTGTACTAGTTATCATGATGTTGTCTCATTCTCAATTCAGAGTTTATTAAACTTCGAAGTTTTCTGTTCCATCAAATTGTGTAGTTGTGTACATTACACGGAAGACTCTAACACTTTGCTGTTTTTTTAAGATGACCGATTTTTCATATATAGTATAGACATCGGGCTCAAGGACTTCTGAATTCGGAATTCGAATCGTGTTTCGTTAGCAGCTAGTTATTCACTTTATATCATGATTACATGAAGATGATGTGGGCTCCTAGACCCGCACTTAGTGACTAGTGAACTATTTAAGTAATAGCCTCCTATTTTCTGATAGCTACCGTAAACTTATTATTAGTATTGGCCACTATAACAGTATCTGGAGCTCCAGGTTGCCAAAAATACAGCACTACAAAAGCAGTGTTAATCAATGGGTTTCAGTCAACGGTATGATTTTTCCGAGCTTTAAACATTTTCTTTCTAAGTAACGAGGCGATTATATTATCTAGGCGATTATATTATCTTGGCGATTTAAAGTATCTAAGGTCCTATTAAGATACTGCTAGGGAGAATTTAAAAACCAAAACGAAATAGCTCATCTTTTCTGACATCTCCCGTGCACTGCACAACATTACAGTCTAAAGTTTTTTTATTCTTAAAAAATTAGTTTTATTCTTGAAAGTCTACACACAAAAATATGGCGATCGAAATTCAAGGTACCCTAACTTTTGATAGACGGTTGTTCGAAATGGAATAATAATTGCAGTACCCAACCGTAGCATTATGTAATTTCGAACCTTCATTTATGAGGGACAAAGGATGCTCGAAATCCGTACGCCAATTTTTTGCACTCACACTGTAGTATTGGCCACCCTAATAAATGAAAATCAGCAACAGATGGCCAAAAAATAGCACTGAATAAGAGTATTTCGAGCGTTATAATTTTTTTCTGAGTATCTAGGTGAGAATTTGCACCAGTTTGCAGCTTAATGGTCGATAAAAATCAAAGAAAAAGTCGAGCTTCTTTTTATTCTACCACACTCTGTAACATAATATTATATTGGCAACCACCATCGAGGTGCATCAACTCCAGATGTCCAAAAAGGATGGCACAAAAAAAGTGATTCGCATTGAGGCTTAGTCTATCGCATTATTTTTCCGAGCTTGAAAGATTTTAAAATAATTATCAAGGCTAATACTAGACAGCTGGGGAAAATTGAACCATTTTGCAGCTAATGATCTCATTTGAAAAATAACTTGCTTTGATTTCAGCCGGTGGCATTTCATTTAAGATTTGAAACTAACAAAGTTCGGATCAGTATTGAAATGACCTGCTGACAATGGATTTATCAGGCGGTGTTAAACGTTTTTTTTCGTATATAATCATCTAAGTTATGAGATAAGATTGTAGTCTTAGTCCACATTGATCAAACAAAGCACCATCTGCAGTTGCAGTCTGTACTGCACAACCGGGAGAATTATTCTTTTTAAGTGTTTGTAGTCAGCTTCCTTGAGTCACGTAGTTTTGTTTTAAATAAAGAGTAACATCTATAAACAACCGGGGCGGGCATGTTAAGCTGTTGTCTGTTAGGAACGCATTTTGTACCGATCAAAGAAAATATGTAATCATGACGATTTGATGGTAAAATTCTATTGGTCCGTCGTTGGGGCGGACATCGGGTGTCATAGTTCAAATTGAATCTGCCATCAATTTCAGTTTCAGTATGAGAGAAGGAAAATAAATTAAAGTCGTGGTACCTTCCAGACAATGCAAGGTCTGGAAGGTAACCTGCAATGCACCCACTGTGGCGCTAAGTCCATTGCAATTGTAGTGGACTAAGCACCTAGGGTGCATTGCAGGCCAAATAAGTCGAATAAATATAATAATTTTCAAATATTCGAATTTCATTAGCATGGCTCTGCTGATAGTAAATATGGAGGTTATAAGTGGCTCGAGTCAATGGTTAATATTGAAATCCTTGGAGCGTTGATTACCACATCGTCCGGTTAGCAGTCATACCACGTGTCTTTGTTTTATCCCGTCATTAGTACAGGTCTAAGTTAATGGATTCTCTTCAGGCATCGCTGCAGCCGATCAATATTGATTATTTTGGCGGATTTTCTAGCTTAATTGGCCAGTTTACTTATTAAAAATTTAACGAGTTACGAGATTTTCATAAATTTGTTGTCGCCTTTTTAGTTCGACTGAATTCTGCGAGATAAAACTGATGACTGGGGAGATATCGATATTTAAAGACTATCGTCTACAAAGTGATGCAGAGAGATACGCATGGGCAGGCTGGACTTTCTTTGTTGTCATCTCATCCCTCATTGCATCGGGGATTCCACCATCCTTGTAGCCTCCATCAAGTACAAAGCTTTTAAACTCCACAAATTCACTGTAACATTTATCCAGCACATAGCCGTTTCTGATTTCATTCTTGCACTAACCTACGTTGTTCCTTCATTCGCATCGCTAGTGACGGACGGGTGGGCCTTGGGAAAAGTCCTCTGCCATCTACAACCATTTCCCGTATGGCTGTGTTGCCAAGGAAGCATGTTTCTGATCTGTGGGATGACAACTAGTAAGATTCTTCAACTTAGATACCCCCTAAGAGCTAGATCTTGGTCTAAAAAGATGGCTCACAAGGTTTGTGCAGGATGTTGGATCTTAGCTCTGTACTATCCTATATGTTTCCTCATCATAGATCCAGATGATGCTGCATTTGACTACAGAGTCTACTTCTGCAATCCCATGTTTTCTTCCGCAAAATGGAAGCTGCTTCTTCCGGTAAGTTTTGTGGTCATCGGGGTACTTCCTAACATCATCATCTTCCTTACAACAGCATTCCTGCTCTTCCAGGCGAGACAGTCCATAAATAAACGAAAGAAAGCCGGTGCAGGAAAAACCAAGTTAAAGTGGCAAGGAATACTCACAGTGGTCCTCACAGCAACCGTCTACATCGTGTCCTATCTACCTGTCACCATCTACTTCATTGCAGCCAACTTCGTCGAGATGAACCCCGGTCAGCTGGGATGGTTTCATTTAGAATACCACCGTGTCGCGGTGTCTCTCACCCACACAAACATCATGGCCAACTTCTTTGTCTACAGCTTGACCGTGGATAGCTTCAGAATGTATCTCAGGCAGACGATTACCTGTCAGCCTTATTCTCCGCTCAAACATAAAGGTGATTATATTGTTTTATAGTTGGTACGAGCTTAATTATCCATAGACTATCTTCAAGTTTTTACATAGGTATTGTTGAAGTTTGCCGAATATTTAAACCTTTTACTTTCAAAACAGCTTTAACTTTAAATAGTTAAATTCAATGTTCTCTTTTCCAGGGTCTGAGACATCCTCAACACTCCTGAGTTCCTTCAAATTTTCTTCTTTCAAGAATTCAATTATGAAAAGGAGCAGCACACGGAGGTGCAAAAATTTTCCTGTTCCTGTTGAACACGAAACTGAGTAATTTTGACGAAAATGGACTTGATGGATTGATTTCGCATGTCATGTTCATTTGTAATGAACTGTTTAGTGTTACTTTACGGTCGATTTTAACAGTATGAATTATGGTCTACTGATAAATTAGCGGTACATTTGTATAAAGCTTTTAAATGTAGAATGTAGAATGCATTAACAGCTGTATAATGTATTTTATCGTATGTAGATTGCAAGTTGGTTAGAGTTTGCTGGATATCTGCCTCTCCCTTAGTTAACCTCATAACAATTCACATAAACAACAACTTATAAATTAATACTTTCAACAACTACTAATTAAATAATTTGAGCAGATAGACAGCATGAGTTTACTCAAAGTTATGTGTATCACTCGCTTCACTCAGAAATTATAAGATAATCTGGAGCAAGTTAATTACATTCGGTACCTTGTTTTAAAAATTGATAACATATAATGTCTGGTTAGACTCAAATAAATGTAGTTTTTTGAATCAAAGGAATGATAAGATGAAGCTATCAAAAACCTGGATGTATCCGCTCTTGAGAACGGCAACGAAAAAGGAATCCGAGGAATGCCAGGTAAAAGAAGAGAGGTGGTGTTTTGTGGCAACTTCAGTCGAGAAGTTCCGCTTCTGTTGCTCACAATGCAGCAGAACTTTACCCGTGGATAGACCTACTACCAGCTGCAACGATAAGTTCAGTTAAAAACTATGAAAAAAGAACCGCCCAAGATATTATAAAATTTCATGTTTTTGAGATTTAGGGTAGGTTTGACTAAAAAACTGTGAAGTTTGGCCAAACTATTAAAAAAGCAAATTCGTTGTTCACGCAGTACGTTATACATAGTTATACACAAACCTTGGTAGAGGCATGGTTGTATTTAGCGCAGACAACGTCAGCTCGAAGATGTGTTATCCTGTGTTTTATCACCTCCAACACTTTTGTCTTCTTGCCTGGAGTAACTTAATAAACACAAGTTATCCCCAAACAGCTGGGCCAAAGAAGCAACTAGATACAAACACAAGCTGACACAAACTTAGCATGAACAAATCGGATGTCTGATTGGAGAAACTTTTCTCCTAATGCAATTTAATCAAAGTACAACAACTCTGAGGTCGAACGCACAAATTTTTAACTAGTTCCGTATCTCGTTTACTGTGTATGCAGTTATGGTTTACCAGCACAAACCTTTGCCTACAATGTCGTATGTGAAGCTAAGAGCGTGAAAGACGTTTCCTTGGGAACTAGGTTTGAGTTGGCATGTCAGGAAGGTGGATGTTACAGGGTTGAATTGAGCTGCACAGATCCTGTACGGAGTCGTGTACCGACACAGTTCAGCAGCTCCTGGGTTTTACAGTGTTAGAGTAACCTGATACACAGGAAGAATAAAGGGTTAAAAGAATACAGTAATAGAAGAATACAGGGTTATAGAGATAATATCTCAGAGTGCAATAACAACATTATATGATCTGAAGTAACAACATGTAACACACAACAAGTGCTACACTTGTGTCTGACCTGGTCCTATGGGCGAGTAGATAATGATGTTTCCTTCGGGGGTCCACAACAAAATCTGGGAAGGTGAGCAATTTGATCACGATGTGGGTACAAGACAGTCACATCAATACATGCTTGTGAAATTTATAAACTGGTTTTCATAGAAACTTGCTCAATTGGACAATTAGGAGAACTGTCAAAAGTGCAGTTGCGGTTTAACAATACTTCTATTTGCCTGATTACCTTATTAAGGGTTACAATTAACGCTCCTGACACCTCTTAATGAGCTCATTACAGTTAACTAACCATGTTGTTAGCAACAGACAGATGAGTCACATAACAAAAGTCTGGTTCCAAATTAACGATCTTGTGTTGAAAGATCTTCTCAAACTGGAGTGGGTCAGGAGCGTTGGTGGACAAGCACAACTTTCCAGAACAAACCAGGATCATGATGCTGGATGTCACGTGACCTGTAAAATACAATTCTGTCGGAGGGTTAGACACATTGCTGTTACTTTATTGGTTTGAGATATGAATCTCTGACACGTAAACACAGTTTTAGCGCCGGTCAAAAGAGAAATAACTGCAGATGTGATGTGCAATGATTATCTCATGATTTCTAATGATAGGGAAAATCTCGTATAAAAGATTTTTCCCAGCTCTTGTAAGACTACCCATAAAAACTATCCCCAGAAACAAGCTCACCGTCAAATGCTATCTGTCCGTACAGCACTTTAGCGAGAGTCCTTACTATCACTATGTTCGTGAGTTCGCCATCAGAGAAGGATATGTACACAATGATGCCGGTGTTCAGGAGCACCTGAGAAATGTAATGCTGAGGTAAAAAAACTACATAAGCAGAACAAAATTTGGATTATAAAGGTATTTTTGGGAGGTCACAAATCTTGACCAATGAGATGCTAGAAAACTGTGCATTCTACCTTCTGATTGGTTAAAATTTGTGAACCCTCCCCTAAATTACCTATCTCTATTTGAGGTTACAATGCAACGAGGTAAAATATGAGTCTCTGTGAAGGTACCAAAGTTTCACCCTATATCAGAAGTTACACACCGTTCCTTTAAAATTGAAAACTTGTTAGGTTTTAACTATCAAAAGCACAATTTAGAAAAACCTGTAGACACTCAGAAGAGATGAATGCCGTTTTAGTGACTGAGTATTTTTCAAGGAGATCTTCAAATTCATCGAGAGATTCTCTAAGTTTCTTGTTTGTTATAGTGTATTCTGATCCGGCCGCTAAAGAAAAAAGTAGATATTTTCTGCAACAGAGAGAATTATCAACAAAATGACAAATCAGGGAACTAGCTACAATGACAATTGCCGGATACATGCAGTTCAATTACCCTGGTAGCCAAGCGTGAGTTTGCCGGCATGGTGCACCGATGTTTCCGAACCATTGACGTAATGGTGAATGAGCCCTTTGTCAATAGCTGAAGATAAGTAAAAAGAATGTCAAAGAGAACAAGAAGGACGTTATTCAATGGGAAAATGGGAAATGGCTGTTGCAGAAGCATCAAAGAAAAAGTGATCGAAACGATTAAGTTAAGGAACTTACGGAAAACTTTAGAGAGTTTGCAGTTTGAGCAAACGACTGTATCTAGCAACATGCGCCAGCTTCAAGTTAGGATACATATTAGCGATGAATGAAAGCCCTTGGACCCTGCAAATCCAGACTTATTAGCGCTCGATTCGTGTATCCTGAAAAGCGTTAGAAATTTAATTCTTGAAGCGCAAGTGGGGAGTGCGCGCACTGTACCGAAGTTACCACGTACCACTGACCACTGCGTTGGCGATATTATATCTGTCCACCGATATAACGAAACGACAGCAGCAAAGCTGTCAGGTAACAGCTCGACAACCACTGTGTTATTTGTAACTCAGTTGACGTCGTGAGTCATCTTTGCCTTGCCTTGCCTTGCGTAGCGGTAGCAGGTCAGGCATTGTCAATTGTACGGCAGCCCGCACCCTCGTGTCATTTTATTCGCTTCGAATGAGGGTCGGAAAAAGTCAGGCAATGTTTGAAAAACGTCATTTTAATATGAAGTTTTCTATACGACATCATTTATGCAATGTAAGTAACCTCTGCTACACGTTGCCTAGCCCTGCTGCCGCAAAGCGCGCGGCGGCGCGTGGCCCCGCGCGCAGGGCCACAACGTGAGACAATTGAGTAACCTGGGTAGTACTATACCTCAGCTCCTCAGTCTAGCCTTTAAGCCTCACATTTGCATTGCAGCCTATTTTCACATGCAAAGTTGCTAAACACGTATATCCCTGCAATGCGAGCTTTGCGCGAAAAACGCGACGTGACAATACTTTTAAGCTAAGGATAGGCAGTGGGTTGTGCATATAACTTGACGAGATTATATTTGTATATAACCGTTTTAACGGTTATATACGTTCAGCTTTGAGCTGCGAGAGTAGGGTATCACTGCGACAACAATAAACGTTGCCTATATACCAAAAATCAATTATACTCATAGCGTCTGCGTCGCAGGTTCCAAGTTGCCTAAATGTTATGCTATGATCAACATACAAGTTTGATGTTTGCTAATTGACCCTAGATGTATGTATAAAAATAAATACGTAAAATATTATAAATCTATTGAAATTTAATATTTTATCTAGAAACCTATCGGGTGAAAGTACTTTTATTTAAGAATGAATTTTGGTTAATTGTTAATATTTTTTAGACGCGCGCGTTGATATTGGAAAAGCCGCGCAATAGACCAGTTTTATATCGAGCGCCGTGCCCTCCGCAAGCATCTGTTGCGTTGCGATCGACCAACCAATTGGCGGCATAGCTGAATCTGGCTGAACGCCAGAACGTTATATCGTCCCGCCAATAGCAACGCTACGTTAGTTGTACTGTTTGTGGCCGCGCTTGGTTGCTGACTTGCTAGTTGTCGTTGAGCAGTGCTAACTTGGCCAGCATCTGCTGTGGTGCCGCCCGTCGTCCAGTTGCGGTGTGTTAACGATGTCTTTTGTCTCGGATGGGTGGTTTATACTAGAGCCTACTCGTTAATCCTCAGTTGTTTGCTTGACTTGTTTTACAGATGCTTCTTTTCTATCAGCTGTGAATATAAGATTTTGCTAAAATTTATTAGATGTGTGGTACTTAAGTTGAGTTGTTGCATCAACAGTATGTAACTGTTTAATTGTTTTTGAGTATTGATCTACTGCTTCGATTGTCTTCTATTTGTGTTCGAATCGTCCTTTCGATGGACCAACAATCCATCCGGATGGAGGGAAAAAGTTCGCTTTAGCTTCACGTCACATCGTTTCTCGAATCGTTAGCTGTTTCTATTTCTAGTTTGCATTTTGAGCGGGAATCACACTAATGTTATCGATTCCCACGGCTTTTGCTGGAGACTTTTTGAATGTATTCTTTAGCTGAATTTTTACTTTGTTCGCATAGCTTGTCTATCTGAACTTAGATTTCTCTCTCGCTTTAACTCTGATCAAATCTTTTCCTACTTTTATTCAATCCTAACTTGTCATTCGTCTCCATTTTCCGTACTAGGCCCAATGTACGGCCTATCGATCATGACGTCACGCGCCATCCAGTTATCTCTACCTTGGAGTTGGGCCAACTTCCAGCAATCTCTCCTCTAATCGATTCGAGAGTTGCAGACGGAGGAACCTAATTTTCGTGTAACAGTACACTCTTTAGATTCCCTCTAGACGATGACGCGTTTTTCCAGAACGTTCTCTAATTTCTAAGAATTCTCCTTCCGGTGTCTCTGCAACATCATTTGTCTTTCTGTGAGGGTTTGTGTGTAGCTTGTTTGCAGCGCTACCCTGCGGTATCTGACTCACAGCATTGTTTAGTTTATTTGTTATCGGTCTAATTAGATTGGACATCGTTGTTTAATGCTGTTTCCCTTTACCTTCCTCACGTACCTTCCTCCCCCCTCGCCCGATACATCTCCTCGGCACACTTGTCAAGTCGGCTGCTCTAGACGCTCAGATCACTCGAAACACTTAAATTTCAGATTTTATTCACACACAGGGTCCTCATTGTCTGAAAATCGAAGTTTGTGCTTGGCATTGTTAAAGACTTAGCGCCACCTCGCAGTGCTTACATTGGCTTTATTTTCTGATATCTGCAGAATATTTTCAAGTTGTGGTTTAGTGGTTTAGTTCGTAAGTAGTTTTTTTGATTTTTTCTTTTTGCATAAATCTATCCAAATCAACGCAGTTTTTCGTAAATCATGCTCATATCTAATCGCTGATTTTTTTGCAAATTCTTCATGGCTGCCTCATCGTGGCTGATAAGACGGCCAGGCTGATGTTCTACAATAGGAGGCAATTAGCTGATAACAATATACCCAGTACACATGCGGTCGAACTTCGGTTATTATCCCTTACAATTACAAATTGCAACCTGCAATTTGACCGCACCCACTTCTATTATCATTGAGATGTATCACATTAAACAGGCAGCGTTTGGTGTTTATTCAAATGTGCAGATTCTGGCTTGAAATAACACGGGCGTACTTTTTAGGACTGCCCAAATTATTATTACCCGATCGCGGAATAAACACCGATCATGATCTAATTTAACCTATTTTAGGATCAATGACACTAACAAGGCAATCTAAACGGAGGATAGTCTCAGTCTCAAGTGTGGAGTTCACCGCCAAGTGTGCTATGGGACAAACCGTAACGACCTGTTTTCGGACCGCAGAGCTCGACGATCACCGGACATCTCCCGTGGCTCTGCGGACCCACCCGGTCGCACTGAAGGACGACAAGATATACAGCATTCTGACGTGCAAGAAGGAAGAAGATCAAGTATTTGACAATCGCACGTGCAAGAAAGAAGAGTGCTACAGCGAGGATAGCGAGGACGAGAGTTGGCCAGACAACGACGAGGCTGTTTGGAGTGATGAGGAAGACGGTGGCGTCTGGAGCGACGATGATGGTGCTTGGAGCGACGACGACGAAGGATCAGAAAAACCCATCATCACCGACGATCTGTGGAATTCATTTAACTGTTCGAACATTCCGTATGCCAGTGAGTTCATCGAAACACACATAACACTCACAAATGTCAGATTAGCAAACGAAAAAAGCGAACAAACATACTCGAGCATTACACAGATCACGAGATCGAACTCTGTAAAGAAGGTTCAGTTTTGTCCGGAACCAAACCTGGTAACCGTCATCATGTAAGGTTACTGCCGATTTTTATTTTACCTAGCATTTTACTCAATCGTTGATTGTATTTTTGTGACCGCCCCGGTGTGTATTATATGCAAATGTTTTATACCGTTCCACCAATTTTATTGGAGGCTAGAATTTGAAATCTCTGTGAGAGTTAAGCTGATCTGAGTAAAAATTGTTTTGGTTTTAAGATAGTTTTTTATGATTCAGTGATTGCAGTTTTAAGATCCCGATCATGATACCATTCATGTTAAGCTCGAGGATATTTATTAATTGATATAATCGATTTAATTTGATCAAGCGATATATAGGTGTATAGTTATCATCAGATAGGATATTGTGAAATTCACATCACGCTTCACTATTTATCTTATCAATTTGTGATCAGAAGTTAATGAGAAGTTAATCTTGTTTGGGTTCTTGTCATCACAGTCGAGGAAGTATTTCCCGGATTAATTTAATGTATCTATTTAATTTAAGGGGCCTATAGGAGAGGTTAGATTAGACATGTTGCAGTTATTTATTTGATCGTGTTGGCAGTTTTTCAGTGAAGATATTTTGTGGTAAAGATTTTAGCTGTTCGTCGTTTTCGTGTGATTTAAAGAAAGTTTTATCTACATTTTTGTTGGACATTGTCAGGTTATATTTAACAAAGTCACTTTTTCTTGCCTCGATCACGGATTTTCCCATCTTTAGCAAACTTTGCAAAAAACAACTTTCTATTGCTTTGTCTCTAGCAGTGATCGAGCGTAAGAAATATTGGCAATTTTAACCACTTTCTCGTTTTACTGATTCCTAAAACCATATCTATGCAGGTGCAAAGTCTGGTCTGTATTTCACACTATCGTGTTACACAGTACCCTGCGAACTGGAATGTTAAATATCCGATAGCATTGTTTGATATTTTTGCCCATGATCTAATGTACCTTATGAAAACTTGTAACATCTTATCGACCCTAACCTGATCTATTCAATAGGAAATTCAAAATGACAAACCCGACGTTCGATAAACGGAAGATCCTGGCATCTCTCCTCCAGCTCCCGACCACCATGGTCGACTCCCTGAACAAGCTCCAAACTGACCTCCTGGACACGATTTCTCAGGCACGCAGCCTTCCCTCTCCCTCCTCCTTTGTCTCGGCCACCTGCTCCACTGACGACTCCTCCCGGTGTGAACTTGCTCCGCCCAGCGACTCAGTTCAGCCCCGTTTTGCTGCTACTTGCTATCAGGAGTACAACTGTGCAATGAGTGGACTTAACATGAACCTTGAAGCCATGGGGGCCGAAGGGATAAATCAGCGTTGCTTCTTGAAGAAGCTAAGGAAGAACGACACTCGCGTGCGAGGGATTTTGGCTGGCTCAAAACCACCCCGCGACTGTCGCTGTCAGCACTCACAACACTCACCCGACTCCGCATACGACAGCTCGTCAAACTGTTCTTGGGACCTGGAAGAGGACACAGTTTTCAACGTCGAACAAATCATCGAGGAAGATTCGTCAGAAAGTAAGGACAATGATGACGACACTTTCGACTGGGGTGACGAGGAAGAGGAGGACTCTTACGTCCCAAGTGATGTAGACATGAGAGCCCTTTCCGAGCTCGAACCGTCAATCCTGTTCGTCCCTCACGCAGGGCTGGTCGTCGAGGAAGACAAGCGTCAGATGAAGCTTCGCGAAGTGAACAGTCGGTGGAATCAATTTTATTCGCCATCAAATGCGTCATGTATCTATAACAACCAGACATGCAAACTGTGTTATACAAAGAAGTCAGTCCGCATGCGGGACTCAAAGCCTAGGGTTTTTACTTTCATTACTGCGTTCTAGAAATTCTAACCCTCGTCTAGTTACTTTTTATTAGCTGTACATGTAATTTAAGAATGTTTAACAATATATACAAGAATCTTAGGATTGTTTTCAACGACTCAAAGTCGAAACTATTTAGATATTTTTTAATCTATTTGGCATTCAAATATTTGGAAATGTTTGTTTTCCTAAATGTAACGTTTGCTGGCAATGTTAGTCGAGTGTTTTTCATGTTGAACAAATCTTTGTGCTGGCCACACCAAGACATATATAAACGATAGTGGCAAATTTTTGCCATTCGTCAGCCCTCCGACAACTCATTACTCAAATCGCACTTTCCCTACAATCGCATTATTTTACCGAAAAACGTAGAAAACCTATGTGAAGCGAGGGCTGATGGATGTGGCCTTTATAGGGTGTTTTGTTAGAGTTTTGTGTTGGCCATGTTAAGAGTGCCAAACAAATAACTTAATTTCTGCATTTTAGGTCTGTTTCTAGTTGCATTACTTATAGCGAACTTTTTTGTTTTCCCGATCTTTTCTAGGAGCTCTAGGATTATGAAGGATTGTGAGCCTGATCATATCACATAAATGTTCACATTTATTCTTGACAAGAAAAAAACGACGATCGATCTACATCTATGATTATTTTGAAAATGGTTAGGCTCACAATCGGTGGTTACCTCGTAGGACGTTAAGTTTTCTACTCAAATCAATATATAGGACGGTTTTAAGTGCATGCGAGATTCTCAGATAGTGCATGCTTTTACAGTCGCCAACTTTTTGTTGGTATTCTTGGGGAGCGTTTTTTTACCAAAAGCTTCCATTCTTACTCAATCTTTAGTTACGTTTAGTCACAAGTTGATCTGTGGCGGACGATGTTAATGGTTTTCGTGTTTCATAATCCATATAAGGCATAATGATGCAGTTCGACACTTTTCTCCACAATATCGCATATTCAGAATCATCTTGTGTTTCCGGTTCATCTCAATGATTGGTAGATGCGGAAGCTTGCATGAAAACACAAAATGCATATTGACTTTTTTTCGAAAAAATGTTGAAAAGCCTTATACTTCTAAAATGTAGAATTATTTTGGATATGTTATGAAAATTGTTGGTCAAATTTTCGTTTGTGTAGTGGGCAGAATTTGTAAGTTACTGAATGTTGAATAAACGTTCACCGTTGAAGGTTGTGCAAACTCCGTAGCAAAATGATTTCCGATTCTGTGTATCAATATATTGTAATTGTTTTCTACAAATATAAGGTTAAAGCATATCATATACGGTCGTATAAATTTGTCTAACAAATCAACCAAAAGCTGTGGTTAAGTCATAATTGCCTGTGAATCCTTGACAACCGAATCTAAACCCGAATATAATTTCTTGCAAGTCGACATTACATTTACACGGAGACGTAATTAGATGAGCTAACGAACTAATTAAAGACCTAATTTAGGGCAATGTCTTGTGTGTGCAAGTGCCGGTCAGCTGGGACACTTACAAATATCAAGCTCTCTCTCTCTCTCTTCTCTCCGGGTAAGCATTGCATGTGCACTCTAAAATGTACACCGATAATATCTTTATCTGGTTGAAATTGTTAGGTTTCCCTCCTACGTCACCCGGTGCCGTACTGCTCTTCCCAGCACACCACGTGATCTCTCGGTTCAGCCGTATTTGAAACACTTGCACTATCGGACGTTTCTTGTGCCTGGTACTAACAGTTCCTAACTGAATCCGGTTCTGAAACCTGAGTTCGTACAAGCTAGTTTGATCTGTTTTCTCAAAGTTGGGGATGGGGATCTGGTCCCAACTCCCAGCTGCTAAATCTGTCAGACTTTCCCAGGCCCTTTGGAAGTGTGTATCTGATACTTGGACTCAGAGCATTTATTAAGTTCTCACAGTGACCGTTCCAACATCAGTAAGCTGAGTCATTAAATGCCACCGGCAAGTCTACAGTTAAGTGTAAATGTACACCATTATACAGGGCACTCTCTCTCTCTCTCTCTCTCTGACTAAGCCCGGGTCTTCCGTAGTTCTCCCCCTCTTTTAGACTCGAACCCGGACCCATCATGTGAAATGTGCCTCATTGAAGTGGGCCACGTACAAGGTATCTTGTCACCGACTCCCTGTCTCACTCAACCTCTAATCAAGCAGTGAGTAGTGAACCTAATGGCTCATCAATCAAGTCGTTATTGATCCTAGATTGCTCGACTGTGAGAACAAGGGTCGAAGTAGACATGTCCCAGAGGATCAAACCCTGGAGCAAAACCGGTCACGTATTTTACATAATTGACATGCCAGCCTGGCTGCTTCCAGCCCAAAGCAATCTTTGGAATTCCTCTGTGTCGTGCGAGATTAGCCCGCTTGCTTGGCTCCAGACTTATTTTACACGCAAATACCTGGAACAGCGGCTGACAAACTACTAAAAATGTCCTTGATTTAATCAGAAGTTGGCAGTAAGTAATGTAAACATTGCAGACTGTGTAGAGTCGTGTGTACATATTTTTCTCCTGCCCGGTAAGTGGCTGTGCACTGACCCCCCTCCTCTCTCTCTCTTTTCAAGTGTGAAAACTCTCGCTGTATTCCTTCTCCCGTGATTGGAAAAAAGGCTGACACTTTACCTGAGTTTTTCTCCTCGATATGCCTATCAGCCAATCACAGACAACCTCTGCACTTCTCCGCCAATCAGAACATCCGCCGCCGTGACACGTGACCCGTGTTTCCTGGAAGTACAGTTTCCGCATAAGAGATGGCTGCATTGCTCATGTTTACACACTCACACTGGATGTGCAGTAAAACCGTGTTTGGAGAGGAAAATACCGCATAACCGGCTACCGCGTGTGATCTAACTGTGAGGAACATGTTCGGAATTGTCGGTCACGATGTGTGTTAGCGATAATTGTGCGTCGACTAATTCCGGTCCGAAATCGCTAATATGAGTGTATGAGCTAATTTTAGATCTTTTCTCTAGGCGCAGGTTTGGGCCTATAAAGAATTGCAGGGAATAAGCCAAACTTCTTAAACAATACACTTTAGATTCGAACAATGAACAATGAACAGACTTCAATGCTGTTTAATTGACAGTCAACTTGGTCGAACTTTATCTGATAAGAGATCTACAAATCTCCATATGATTTATCTTGAAATGGTGAGGTGCTGATTCCACTGGTTTCGTCAACTTCATGTGATAAGATTTATTTAAGTATTTAAGGGGATTGTCGAACTTCCATCAAAAACAGCTCATGGCTCAAAACGACCTTTGACAATGGGGCATGGGGCTTAGTTTCATGCGGGTCAATGTTCAATATGTGGAGTCTGTAATTTTGGGCCTTTCAAAATATGGACAGAGTTGTGCTATACTCCAGGGCACCACCCGTACATCTCACAAAGGTACACTTTCGATTAAAATAGTAGGTTACAATTACGTGAACATCAAGTGTGATTGCTGCTGAAACGAAATAAGGAACCTATTTATTTAGGCAGATTTTACTCGATGAGGCTAAAATTTCCTCTGAGATAGTTAGGTCCTTACTCCATATTGCTTCCATTGATAAAATCAATTTATGTGGACTTTCCTGTAATTATAAGACGTGACTTCGAGCAAAACACCATGTCACTTAAGTCTCTGACAAGGAGGGCCCCCTGTAATTAAATGGCCTTTTTGGCCTCGTCCTCTTTGTCCTACAAATAATTAACTACGTATAATGACTTTTGCCTAGATGTTGTTTGCCGTTAAACGTTTCGAGGCAACAATTTGTAGCTCGCTTCAATGCCACACGCACAATGAAAGCCAAAAGATCTTCCACGACTTTAAACTTAAACCTAACAATATTGATGATGCACATTTAGGGCACATCTTGATCTAGGGCACAGACACATAAAAAGCACACATCTTTGGTAAATCTCTGGTAGTCTCTCAATCCTACGAACCTCATCTTCCAGTGGGTTTTTCGAACAAAAAACCTTAATTTGAAATAAAATTTCCTTAAATATCTTGACAAAGACCCCGTCGTTGGGATGTGCAGTGTCACAGTGTCACATCAAAGTCAAGCATACCAATCATTCCTCTCCCAACAGATCCTTGGTCTGGCCAATCATAGGTTTGACATTTTGACAAAGCTTTAGGTTACACTGTTAAATAAATAGAGCTGTCCTAGGTTACACTGTAAAATAAATAGAGCTGTCCTAGGTTACACTGTAAAATAAATAGAGCTGTCCTAGGTTACACTGTAAAATAAATAGAGCTGTCCTAGGATGGTCTGTAAAATAGATAGAGCTGTCCTAGGATGGTCTGTAAAATAAATAGAGCTGTCCTAGGTTACACTGTAAATTAAATAGAGCTGTCCTAGGATGGTCTGTAAAATAAATAGAGCTGTCCTAGGTTACACTGTAAAATAAATAGAGCTGTCCTAGGATGGTCTGTGTTAGGGTAATGAGTTGTTGTGACAGTGTTTCCAGGTAAGTCGCGTACTCCTTCAGCAGCTCCTGCCGGTCGACTAATAGCTTGTTAACCTGACCCGACAGAAGGGCTGATTAGATGAGATAATTGGGATAATTGCCTTGGGCATCCTTAATGGTACAGAACTGGCAGGGGCAATTTGAAGATATGGGAACTTAAGTATTCTTCAAAGTCCATTAACGTTGACTATCCTTTAAACGGACCAAAATGAAACTTAGACAGGACCGAGCGAATTATTGGCTAATATTCTTGGAGAGAGTCCACTTAATGGGATCTGGCATGATTCCAACGGGGTAGACATTTTAAGAGGGTCAGGGTTTATAGACTTTGACTGGGTCAACATTTAAATGGCTAATTTGCGAATCTCGATGAGTGTGGTGAATCACTATTCTAGTGTTTGTGCGTGTATGTGTGCGTGTGTGTGTGTGTGTGTGTGTGTGTGTGTGTGTGTGTGTGTGTGTGTGTGTAGAGACGTCGACGACGACGACAC
>JH153811.1:48595-63968 GCA_000226015.1 Mnemiopsis leidyi | reverse complement strand
TCTCTCTCTCTCTCTCTCTCCTCCTCTCTCTCTCTCCCTTTCTCTCTCTCTCCCTTTCTCTATGGCCCTCTCCCTGCACAATGGCCCACAAACGTGGACAAATCTCTTGACATTATTATTCTTGGCGCCCGCTCAAGAAGTATAGTACTGGTGGTAGGCGAAGAAGCGCGGCAAACTAGTCACAAGGCCGTGCACCACTTCCTGCCCCGACCTCATTGGACGAGGTAAGTCACGTGATTTAGTTACTACGCCATGATTGGCCTGCAGCCGGGCCTGGGTACTTCCTGCCCGTGCGGTCTTGGAATCCTGCCAGATCTTGGCTCTCCCTGTTATGATGTAATGCTTGAACACGATGTCCCCAGTCCCCTATTCCATCATAAACTACGTCATAGAACTTTAAGTTGGGTAAAGTATCCTTGTTGATACTGCAGCGGATGCAGTAATATTTCTGAATCCTTTTTAACCTACATTTACATTTCGTCCTCACTTACTAAAGTCTAGAAGGATAAATTGCATCGGAGCTCATTGGCATGATTTAAATGGTCGCTGCGTAGTGCGCAGCTTTACCGGTAGGAATGCTATATTTAGACGCGATCTTTTTATCTTATATCCCTTTATCTGGGGTTGAGTGGATGACTGCGGATATGATTATATCTGGTCACTAATGACTGACGATACCCGATTGACAGTACACCGTACATTAAAATGAAAACTATTTCATCTTTAACTATAGGAGATTATCTTAAATGATTTGTCTAGCACTGTGTCAAGACTCTTAAATAATGCAGGACTGCTCAATCTCGGCTCAACATACTATTATGTTCGAATTCAGAGCTGGATATTGAAATAGATGTAATTCAATATTTCTCATGACAATATGAAGCGTTAAATAATATCAGACCATTGAGTACCATAATTTTAGTGTTCCCAAATCCGGATAAAGTAGCGCTTCCATATTAAAATCAATGCATTCGTGAAATCACTGATATTCCAGTCATCAAAATATGAATGGATTCATTAAATCTTGTACTTCTAAATTCAAATCCGCCTATCCCCAAATCAACCGAATCTTATCTGCCCCTTTATCAAATCTGAACCGGAACATAGTCATCCTGCCTGGGCTTCCTTATCCCCCGACCAGGAAATGAACCCCGACAACGAATCCCGCGTGCCCTCATGTCGACAACTTTCCCTCTCTCCGGAGTGTTGCATTGTTGGGTGCTCTCTGCCAGGATGGAGAGGGCTCGCTAAAGGGAAACCTTATCAAGTTGCAGACCTTGCCAAGCTATCGGTAGGGGCCGAGGTTTAATTTCCGGCTGATTGGATTGATAATAATCCTGCTTTATCACTGAAATCGTTTATTCCAATAATGGGTATTTCTAGGCATCTACATGACGACCATGATTCATAAATATCAAGCTTATTGGGATAAAAGCGTCATTCAGTTCTCCTATTATTGGTAACTAATCTTTTTAACACCGTAAAATGCTGGGCCTGAGAGTAAGAATGCAAAATTACTGGCCATATCACAATAGCCAGTAAGGTTACTGGAGAACTCTTACATTCATCTCATAATTTCTTGGCCTATTCAATGACATTAAGTAATTACCTTATAACATCAATAACGTGTGTGGTCCATCAAAGGGTTCGTTGATTTCCTTATGGCCCTGCAGGCCAAGTCCCTTCCTCCCTGAAACAATGCATGAAGTTCAAATTATTTCCCCTGTCTAAAGCTTGATCGCAAGTTAGAGTAGACGTAATACACCGGATTTCCCCGGCCCCAGAAGACATGTTACAAGAGATTTATCCTTGACCTATGCAAGTCATATGAGATGTCGGCGGGCCCCGGCTTTAGCTAGACAGATTTAAGGCGGAAAGAGCTCTAAGTTGCCGCCCCGACGGGGTAAGCCAGGGTTATTGAGTTTCGTTTGGAACTCAGGGCGAACATGCTAAACCGGACATCGCGCTGACGGCTGATTTCGTAACTTTTCTGTTAAACACTCCGATTTGTCTGGAGAAAGTCGAGGTTTTGTTTAACACTTCCAAGTTATTCTGAGAAAATCTCGGGTTCCGGGGAACGGTTCGGACTACGATTCGAAATATTAACCAGAAATTTGTTACAGTAGGTTTTAGTTTGGTAAGGAGGCTTCCTTGTTGGTTATCAGGGTTTAAACAGAGGGCTTAGTGGTGATTTCGAATTATAGGCTGTTCGCCGAAGTGCGACCTAATAATTGATAATGTTATCTTTAATTATTAAGTTCGGTCACGAAAATATAGACTAATGTTTGATTCAATGATCGATTTTACCCGATTAATCCCATCAGACTTAATGGCTAGAATTAGGATCGTCTTCAGAATTGCAAATCTGCAAAATAATCTATCCATTAAATCGTGACTCCGAGGAACAAGCGAAATTTAATTTTCGTGTTGAAGAGTGTTAATACTTCGAACGACGAAAATTTAGAAAATTAACGATAATTTGCTGCTACCGCAGCATTTGAACTCTATTTAATTATCCGATCTCAGATTTAAACGTGAAAATGAATAAAATTTACATTTAATTCGAAATTCTTGGAATCCCCAAAATTTAGCCTCTCTCTCCCTCATTTCTTAACACTCGGCTCGGACAACTTTGTACCAGTGTTCACTGTTCACAATTCCAAGTACTACCAGGTGTGTCGAGACAGCTTAGAGCACGGTAAACTTGGAATATTCCAGATTGAATCTCACTTACCACTACCACCTGCCATGTTGGGGAGGCTGTGTTAATTTTCCCGTCCTGGTCCAAGTCCTGATTATCATGTCACTAAGTAGCGATTATCTCTCCTAGTGAACTGTTCTCATGATCAATTTGTGGTCGGATTTGGAGTTCTTGGAATTTGAGTGAATTTTCAATGTCTGTCTTTGAGAGGGTTTGATTTAACCCAAATGTCAGAAACACAGATGATAATCCAGACATGGATTTGACCTTAAAAATGAGAAAAGATATTAGATAAGCAAAACTCAAATCAAAAATCAGTAATTTCCCAATTTCTCTTTCTTTCTTTATATCCACTCTATTCCAGAACGATAACGAAAGAGGACTCAAGTGATGTTCCTTGAAAACAGCTAACATCTATAGTAGATGGAACTAGATTCTATTTGTACTAGCTCCTTCTTCCATGCTTGGAGGTACAACATCTTCTGCAGAGGACTCAAATTTCAGGTCAGCAAATTAAAAAGTCTTGCTTAAGTTTAGTTGGGCATTCCTGTATTTGAATTCTTTTTATTTTTATTAGCTTTATGGACTTCCTTAAATTCTTACAGTAGTGAATAAACTTTCCATTGCAACATCACCTTTTAATATACATTACACATGGAATCGATTATGTGGACATCGTAAGTTCACGACTGTTCAAAATTTTATGATGTTTGAAGCAATGCATTTTTATTTAAAAAATCACTCATTCACTTACAGTCACTTACTCATTCTCTCATTAACTTATTCACTCACTTATTCACTCATTCACTCACTCAATGACACATTCACTCATTCATTCAATTATTCACTCATTCATTCACTCATTCACGCATTCACTCATTCACTCATTCACTTATTCACTCATTCACTCATTCACTAACAGTCCCAGCACTTACTCACTGACGCGGCACGCCCACAGACGACACAAAAGAAAGTGTGTATAATCGTCACAGACAAACACCTGTCCTCACACGTATTATGACGTCATATAATGGGCCCCCGCCCATGATAGAATAGCACTTTATATTGTATATCATACATTTATTTCATATTCAATATAATCTACATTACGGCCCTTTCATCCAACTATATCAAAAGTGTAAACGTTCATTATTTTAACTCTTTTCATAAATTATAATTGACTTGCCAGAAATTCTTCTGTGCGTTAATGTTTATTCTTTTGAAATAATGCAGATGGGTTAATAGCTTTGTCTAAGATGAGCTGTGATCTGCTAGAAATTAAAAAGCAAATTCAATTTCAACTTTAAAATGAATTGCTAGAGTAACTGTCTAAGATCTGTCTCAAAGTTAATGAATCCAAGACATGTGCTCACGTTAACTGAAACGAACAGTACCTGAAATACCTTTAGAGGATTTCTGGATCTTGTGGCAACTTAAACTTAATTCTAAAGTAATCTATCGTCAAACTAAAGGTATCTACGTAAGCTACAGAAATTAATTTGCATCCTAAAAGCCAAAATCAAAGTCAACCATTCGCTGAATCAAAGTCTTGAATTTAGTAAGAATCCAGTGACAGCTAATACAGCAGGATTTCTATAATATTTCAAGGGAAAACAGATTCAGTTATCAAAACAATTATTTTAAATTTAAAAACAATTTTCTTGTTTGTATAGGAATTGGTCACGTACATTTTAAAGAATTTCTCGTCCCGTATTTGTCACGTACACAATGCTGGCATTAACATGTGCATGTATGATTAAGATGTGCAGTAGTAGAAGCCCGTCCAGAATATATACAGAACTCCTAACAGAAACACCACCATAAAATACTGTGATCCAAGCCCCCCCCCCCCCAACTTACGGGACGACTTTCTCATTTCGTAATGAAAGTGCAGGTCACGTGTTTGTTCTGGTAAAGAGGGAGTGGCCTTGTCCTTTCACTCAGTCACCAATAAAGGAGGTATTATTGGCAAAGGGAGAAATTGTGCACCATCAGCAGCAGCAGCAGCTGCTTCTGCTGACTCGCTGCAGGTCATTGTGCTGCGTCTCAGAGTTGTGCAACAATATCAGTGTGTTCTTATATAGGTCCATTGTTTGGGTGGGTCTTTCAAACGTGGAGAGGGTATAAGTGGAGGCTTACCGAGTTTGTGTTGGTTTTTTCATGAATGGTTCCCATGTGAGACTCTCAGTTAACTGGAGAAGGGTTTGAGCAGGTGCTATGTGAATTGAGTGGAATTTTTTTGTTTTTTCAATGAAAATTCGGATGAGTGCGGGAACTGCGAACGTGAATGTAAATCTTTAGCTTTTCCTAGTTCATATGTCATTCCATGTTATAATAATATATTTTTCCATCTCCTTCCCTACTTTTGACTCCATCTATATCTCTATCCATATCATATCTCTCAATTTATCTATCTTCACAACCATATTAGAAAGGACAAGGTTTTAATCCTCCAACCCACTACTGGCAGTAAGTAAACCACGTTCCATTACCAAACTCCTGAGAAATGTCATTGACGTCACACCGTGTGTTCAACTGACGGCTAAGACAAAATTACCGGGCCGTTTGTACTCTCCACTACGGACTAATACCCCCGACACCGCACTACGTCAGTATGCTGTAAAACAGGCCGCATGGAGCAGCGAGATTATCTCTGATAAAGGGAAGAAACGTAATTTTCCCTTGTCATTCTCATGGAAGTTAGAGCTTAAGAGGGGAGGTGGTGGTCGAAAGCGAAAACCACTGCTTCTACCGCATGATGGTGTATGGATGATGTCGAGTTAGCATGGTTCAGCTGCATCTTTGTCCAAGATATCTCTAATTAGGCATGATCTATGAACCTTCAACTTTGTCTCAGCTGCAAAGTTCCAATGTTGATTATTGGCTGGTTGCCAGGACTTACAGAAGCGAAATTTTGCAAAACTTTTGCGCTGGTCTGTCGCCGCTATTGGCGTTGGAGTATAGTTTGATAGCTCAGGTGGTATCCTAAGCGAAATTGATAGTGGCAAAATGTAAAACTGAGAACAGAAACTGAAAAGTTATTTCACGTCGTAAACTGGAAGGTCTGAAAATGGTCTAAGTCAATTTGTTAGGCTTATCAACTTGATTTCTGTTTTATTCTCAAGTGGAGGTGAAATTTTAAGTGCTAGAAAACCAATTTATTTCTTGATTCCTAGTGCCACGTGAACAATGAATTATTGCAGTTATTTTTAGCTCCGTGGCATAATTAACCCACATTTGTGCTAAAAGAAATGCTCAAAGAAAGATCAAGGAATATTGTAACAGAAGCAGCTGTGATTACACCATTTTAAGAAACCGTTTAGAGGTTTCATAGTGGGTTACAGACATTAATATCCACTTATTATGGGTAGGAAAAATTTACATGGAACTATTTTGGGATCCCACTCACGGTTAAACAATCCCAGGAATGGCATATCTCACTTATAAACCAATATTCGGGGAACGATTTCTTATGATCAGATAGTCTAGATTATTTGTTTTATTTACATTAAAGGTTAATATCCTGTTCACTGTTCAGGACGAAAGTGCCGGGGCGCCCATGTTCAACTTTTAGCAAAATGGTTTTCGAAGATGAAGGATGCAAATAGCATCTTTCCTCTTCTAAAACAATTTTAGTAGAGATTTTTTGTACAATACCTTTCGATTCTACCCTCACGGCCCTTACTATCACCAGTTTTACGGAGTACACAAAAACGCACTGGTAAACTTAGCTCACAGTTCACAAGTCTTATATCCAGTTCTTTTTGCTCTCCACACATCAAGGACGAGTTTTGGCAGTTTTAGAAGCCCATCCTATGTGAAGACAAGAAGTGGAGTAATGAGCTTAGAACAAGGTATGTGTGCTACACTGTGCTGGGCCTGGCAGCTGCTTAGAACCAGTCTTTATCGTGGAGGATCTTTAGTGAAACTCCTCTCTTCTTCACTCCCTCTTACTGACATTGCTGAACAAGGACGTGTCTCCAATTGTGTCTGCACTATGTTACAGGGCTCTGTTATGTTCGGAATAGGAAATTTGCCGAAACGGCAAAATATTTCCAAGCACAATCAACATGTCCTAACCGCGTTCACGAGGCCAGGATCGACACAAGCTAAAATCGTTCTCGTTCAACAAGTATGGCTGTTGATGACCTAACACCATGAAATGTAGTAGGCCCTGTATATATCAGGCCACATTGAAACTTGGACCTGAAGTACACTGAGACCAGAAAATAAATAACCGATTCCTTTGTAAACTGAAAATTAAAGATTTCCAATTCAGACATCTGAGAGTTTAATGAATGTTACGTGTGGCCTTTGTTGCTACAACATAATTTTGCCACAACAAAATTTTGAAGCTATGCCATTGGAAAAGTATCTTTCCGGTCGTCCAGTAAACTTTTGACGGTTGGCTGGCAGGTTAAACTAGATGTAAGTGAAACATAGTGCATTGTTCATTGTTTGAATTCCGAATCTCTCTACATTTTAACTGAATGATCGGATAATTGTTTTTGAGTCGCATCTAAAGCTAAGTTCAGCAGTGTTTTTTTTCTCGAGAAGAAAATAACAAAAACACTGCCGAATCTTTGCGGATGTACACTTTGCCTCTTAAATTAGGGATGGGGATAACAAGCAGTAATTTCAGGTGGTAGATACCCATCGTGACAGCATAATTATTATTATTTAATCAAATCTGATAATACTTGGAAGTTTTTGTATTGATTTTGCTGTCGTCCAGATAGTTCAAAATGAGTCCTAAATTGGAAAAATTAATACAATAACTGTAACCTTATTCTTCTTTCGGACTTCTTCAAGCATATTATCAATTTTAATAGATCTGAGCTTCTGTCGAGAAAACTTAGGGAATCAGCCATAAGCGACCATGAAAATAATTGCAATCGTCGGTGCAGGACCTTGGATTCCTGGCAGAGAGCCAGGCGCACCATTATACTTCAGGCCATGCACCTGGCTGCTCTGAGCAAAAAGCTCGCTCATTGGTCTTTTTCGATCACGTGACAAGGGTGGAATGTTCACTGATGTCCGAAATTTCTCACGTGCGAGTTGGAACTAGGCCTAGTGAGCTCTCCGCCGCCCAGCCAAGGACTAGCTTCATGCTGCACATCTGTTTGCTGAACTGTTCTAGTAACTAGATCGGCAGGGCCATGGAAACTGAATGTGGTTATAAATAGATTTAAAACAGGCAGGATGAACTTCGCCGTTAAATTAAATTTTACTACAGCTAAAATTATGCCTTAACACGTACTACCCTGGTGTTGAAGTTGTAGACTTTAATAGATACGTGTCGGCGTGAAACGTGTACACACCTGCCCCTTTTTAAAGCTAATTCAAGGACCGTCTTGACTAGAAAGGTTTAGCCGAGGCAATGTTTGTGAAAATTCTCAGGATGAATAATTCTTCGTGGGCCGAAAGACTGAATAGTAGATAAAAGTATTTTCTACCTGATTGAGGCAAATTTGAGCCTGTTAGAACTGATACAGGTAGCTTTAGTTATTGTCAGATAATGAAAAAGTAGCATGTCAAAGTGTACCGTTGGTAGTACTACAGCTTCATAAGTTCACTTGGTAGCTCCCATATTATAAGACGTATGTGGTTAGTTCATTGAACTAGGGATGAACTAAACCATACATTTTCACCGTGTATAGCATGATGCTATAGCAACAGATAAGGCCTTGCCAGGGCTGATAAGAATCTAACAATGTATCCATGGAAACCTCTTATCGACACGGTCTACGACTACGGAGTTGCGGAGTGCACTGTATCGTATGTGTTGCCATGGCAACCCTCACTCTCTCTAACAACACCGTGTCACGTGAGCACAATCTCACGTGATCACCTTCGATATCAAGCAGCCTTGTCTGTCTGTTTTGGACCCGATCCAGGTTGCTAGCTCTCCGGTGTTTGCATCACCGATCTCAGTCACATGCACACAATCACCACTTTCGACTCTGTACGGCACCGTTTAATGGCCGTGGGAAACAGACCGTTCATGCTTATCGTGCGGACAATGATTGCATAAAATGTGGTGGAAGTTTTTCACGGTGGCTGAATGCAATTCAAGGTAGCCGTAAACCATCATGAGTTTTGAAAAGAACTTTCTATATTGCAATATTTTAACTCATGCATGATGGCCAGTTTTGGTAGATTTACAAATATCATTGTTCAAATGTTCATGGCGTTTTTCTATTTTAATTGCATCACTCTATTCAGTGGTCAAAACAAAAGTATTGTATAATCAATCACCTCCTATGTGTCATATCGGCGTGGTGTGTCCAAGAGATTTTATACTTTTATAGAATAGATTGATCCTCCGCATGCAACCTTAAATTGAGGTTGTCGTGGTTCCATGACAACCATTAGTATAACGTCAGCCACTTCTACGATGAACATTTCTTAAATATTTTACGATTACTCCTGAAAGATCACGTGACATGTGACGAAGATCGAATCGTAAAGTAACATGCACTTCTATGTGTTATATCGTCTGATGGGCTGGATATTTGATAGTTGGCCAGCAACCCCCCACGAAGGTACCCTGACGTAAGGAAGCGTCATTCCTCAATTCACGAACCGCTCCTAAGGTGCCGATAAAATAGGAATAACGCAATCATTTGGGTGCTTAACATCAAGAAAGTTAACGAATGAAGAAGCTTTCTCGGAGGGATTTTGAGCCGGATGTTGAAGAGCATCTTGAAAAGTTGAATTATCGTTGAACAGGAAGCTTGATCGTATACAGCACAACTTTTCTTGGGTTCAATACTTATCTATAACTCATTTCTTGCAGATTATATTCTGCTGGATAAATGTCCACATATATATAAACTACAGCAAGCTGTTTCCTGACACGGTCGAGCGCGACTGAACTGTGATTGGTCACACTTACAGACACTTACCCCAACAAATAATGAATATCGGTAAAAGTAGTCCCATATAATGCTCACTTTAGGATAGCAGGTTAAAGATTTGTCTTTGAAGTAGTCTATTTTGATCGCCCACACTGAAGAATAGGACACAGCTTTTGTCTATAGAGAGTCGGAAATCAAACTCTTTTTTTTATTGACGTCATCCTCCTTTTGTGTTACAGTAATGTGCGATTTGGGCATTCGAAAATTTAACCACAGAATATTGATCAATGGACAATGGACATTCCAGATGACTGTCTCAAATCTTGTACTTGCATTTTTATAACCAACAGGGACCCCATCCTCCGGTCGGTTTATCCTATCACCACTTTCCTCTCATATTTTCTCCGCGTCCGTCCTCTCTCCTCCCCTTCCTCCCACTTCTTTCCTTTATGTAGGACTACTTGTACCGACCTCCTCCCTTCTACCACTTCCATTATCCATACACCCGCTTCTCACCACCCTTCTCGCTTTTCTCTTCTCCCACTCCCCCAACATGTTGTTTGTCGACTTTTCACTTTTGGTTTTGAATTTTACCAAACCTCTAGATTTTAAACTCGTTCACCTGATGGAATTAAGGAAAAACCTAATTGAATTATGTTTCTGCAATATAAAATGCGCCACGCTCTTATCGTGTAGAGCACATGGTAACCAATAATTCACAACGAACTTTAACGCCAAATACTTTCCTATCGACTGGAACAGCCTGAGAAGCACTCAAGAATCTTATCAGGACGTTTTGACAAGCATAAATGATGTAATACAGTCCACGCTAAAAGTTTCAAATTTAAATCCAGCTCACCACGCGTCTATTATTAGCGTGTCATGTGACAACAATGAGATAGCTATAGATTGGCGGGAGATGCATGTCAAGTCTCTCAACTTTGGCCCTGATCCCGGTTTCTACTTAACGATGTTGTTATCGGCAGCCTGGTTTAACAGCCTCGTTTCCATGGCTGGAGTCGGTAAACTTTGACAAGCCGCCTTGGGCGGTAGTTGAAGTGCCGGGGCCCAGTTTTAATTCCCCGTCCTATACATTAGAGTATCGGAAGAACGGAATGTTGCCCGTGAGAAGGTATTTAACTCGATACTTCCAAGCAGGGAAGTTTTGTTATCGTGGTTACAGGAGGACTGGTCCAAGCACGTCTGCCAAGATTTGTAGGGTTTCGACCAGAACACAGAAGTAAAGGTATGCGGTTAAACTGTAATGTTTAACGTTATGTCATCCTGGGTCACTTGGGATCGGGCCAAGGTCGGGAAAATATCATTACTGACGTTTGGCAGGTTGTGTGATGTAAGAGAGTGATGAATAATGACCTATTGGGACAGACAAACACAATGTTTTGATCATCAGACATCAATCGTCCCTGTTTGCTCCTTGATTAGTGTACGTCATCTATATTTTGGAACACAAGGAAATGACAAACCTCTGTAACCTCCGCCGCGCGCACATTTATTGTTCAAACTCAAACTTCCTCCAACTTTTCCTCACTTGATTACCAGTCATTATCTCAATCCACTTCTCTCACCATGACAAGAAGACAGTTGTCAACATTAAAGCTTGCTTTGGGGAGTGGCTTCGCACTGCCAAAAGTTGAAATTATCAGATAATTACGTAATTTGCTGAGAGCCTTGCCAGCCAGACAGGGCAGCGTGGTAGAGAGATCTTCTTGTTTACTTGACGTCATGAACTCAGACCTCAGCACCGCTGAGCTAAAATCCTGAACATATCATGAGTCTGAATGATAGGTACTTCCAAGTTTTATAGCTGGATAACCACGAGATTGAGTATCTACACAAAGTGCATGTGTGTGTGCTAGTGTGACTTAGTTCAGCAGGCTGGAACTAACACTACCGCTTACTTCCCAGTGTCCTGTTAGAAGCTGCAGGTCGCAAAACTTGTCATCAACTTCAACTTATTCCGTGGAATGCGTCCTTTCTTGCTTCCATATATGGACATTTCTTGGATGAGTATTTCCCGCTCATAATAATTTTAATAAAATGCCAACTACAGCCATGAATCACTAGATTCAGTGTGGATGCTTATATATGGCCATGAAAAACAAAATAACTATAATTTCTCATTCTTTATTCTATTACGAAATCGTGAAATCGTTGAATCAGAACTTTGGCAAATAAAAGTATATTTGTCTTTTGAATTTCGAATTTCGATTCTGGCTGTTTGCCAACTATCCAGTCGCACTAATGTTCAGTTATTAGTATCAATGGTTCCACAAAGTCATCCCTAATCATGACTGTAACCCAAAAGCCGAAAGTTCCCTACAACTAATTTTGAGTGTGAGTTAGTTTTGAGTCGTTGCCGAGTGAGTACTGAGTGGTTACCATAGTAACAATAGCCACGAAGCTACAGCTGCTTTTCAGTGCCTTCCACCTCTGCAACTTTCACAGAAAGTGGCAAGCTACTCAATCCCAGTATTCGGGTGGAGAACCCAAAACATTTCCCAAACATTGCCCCTGTTGCATCCTACTAAACCATCCTAGATAACATAGCCCTGAATTCCAGGGCCCGCCCCGAGTGAGGTTTACACGTTGTTAACACAAAACCAGCTCTGTTTAAACCAGCTCCTTTTAAAGGCCCCGTCAGTGCAGTACAACATCCTTGGTCCGGAGTAGCTGTCAACTGTAAGTAGCTACATCCAATGTTACCTGTAAGTAGCTACATCCAATGTCATCAGTAGTTGCGTCATGTTCGTGTTGGGGGTGATCTGAGGCGTGTTGTCGGCCTCGTCACCCGGTGACAGGTCATTGAACTTTCAATCAGTCGTGTGGCTCCCTTTTGTCAGGTTTACAAGGCACTGTGTAACTAGAACAAGTATGTGTACATGTGGAGTGGAGGAGTATAATGTGGAATTTTCTCTTCCGTCGGTAGGTCAAGTGATTCTGGGAACAACTGCGAGAATTCTGAGTTTATTATCATTCAATCTCGTAACACAAGCAAGTCATTGTTCTTCAATTCTCATTGTAATAACTTCATGATTGGCTTTTTCTGAGAATATTTGGCTTGTGGTATTGTCTGATTCCAGAGAACGATCGTCCTTTGAGCCTTAAGCCGAGATTCCATACTAAGAACAATCAGAAAAGGCTTTCAAACTAAAGTGTTCATTGTTATCTTGCCTGTTATCTGCATTGTTAGCTGATTCTGGGAAGAGTAAGCTACTATCAATCTACCATTTACTGAATTCAGAGAATGGTGGCCCTTCGATGTGTTATTCACATAAACAATAAACATGATTAATCTTTGGCCAAGATTCCATGCTTAGAACAATTGAACAAGGCCTTGAAACAGTGATGCTAGTGCTAGCAATGATTTTTGTCTGAGCTGAGACAGACTCTGAGCAAACACCTCAGTCTGTAAGTAGAGTAGTCAAAATCGTCACATAGATCAGTAGTTACTACACCCCATCCATTAGTTTACGGTTTTAATACTGTGGACTGTAGTTTGTACAAGTAATACTCACTCAAGTTCTTTAGATGGTGCCCTGAAGGGGGCTCACAGCACCCGTGCCACCTAAACCCCTTACGTCCTTCACCTCCCAAATGTGGTTAATTAGCCACTGTGGTATTCTCAGTTCACAGGAAATTTGATATCTTCCAATTGATGTGGATTTTAGTCATTGAGAAAGAAGGTTGTGGATACACTGATACTCTTTTAGTGTGGAAGTTGCCGCTAGAATCAGGAAAAAGCGGTAATTTGTCGTTTTAAAGGAGGTGTATGCGTATGTGCGTACGTTCAAAACGCAGCATGACATCACTTTTGTCGTGGAATAATCACTCGTCGGTTAGAAATAGAATTTGGCGATGATCGTGGTCCATCTATCAGTTATAGAGAAGAAGCTCTTGCGATTCCAGGAATTTTTGATTCTATGAATTAGAACGTGAAACTTTTTTACTGTGGACTGTAGTTTTTAAGAGTATGTGATTTTTGTCTGGCAAATTGAGGTTTACATAAAATTATCAATGAGGGTTAGTCATAAATCAAGTCGCAACTCTGGAATCTAACATCTCCGACATTTAACATGTCTCTTTACATCTCGTCTTGCACTCTACAAATCTTACAAGTCACATGTTCAAACTAAGTAGCCCCCTAATTGATAAGACAAGCTGTTCTATTTTAAATTACTTGTTCAAGCTGTGAAGGTTGGGTCTTATATTTAATAGGCAGGTTGCAGTGATATGTCGGTTTAAGTAAAGCTCAATAATTAATGTTGAAATATGTTGCAACAACGTATAGGCTGCCCCTCAACCACCTCTATAGACCTCTTTTTGGGCATTGAAAGTAAAATTTACGGACGGAGGACGGTGGAATGTGATATAACGTGACATTACCGGAGACTTTGATAAGGTCTATTTTGATATCGCCTTGTGAGCCAAGAAGAGGACTATCCACTGTTTTTCCATGACACAAAACCAAACACCGCGCCGGCGATAGCGATGAATATTTCCATTTAATCTAATCAACTAGGTGTCCCTGGCAGGTGGTTCGAGCCAAGCATTCCACACATTCGTATCAGGCGGCCGACACACCGGGAATTTGACTTCGTTCAGATAAATGGCGGTGGAGGAATTTTTAGAATGTCCGGAATGCCGGGAGGCTCTGTTGTCGCTATAAGAAGGTCGCCCCATCAGGCTCGCTTACCTCATCTCATAATGAGGTGTAATTACCTACTCTCTCGTCCTTGCGTCGTGCACGTGTACCCTGGCAATCTAATGATTGTCAGGGAGCTCTGATATTGTCGTGGACTCCTGCCAGAGTCCTGACTTGTCGGATAGTTGGCAGAGAGCCAGAAGTTTTGACTGTCAGCATGGTCGCTGTGATACGTGTACTCACACGAGTGATTAGTCACGTTTGTTTGTGTGTGTGTGTGTCTGGGTGTGTGTTTATATGTATGTTTGTGTGTGAATGCGTGTGTATGTGTGTGTGTGTGTGTGTATGTGTGCGTGTTGCCCAGCTAGTGTTTGTGGAAGTATTGTAAACGACAACAGGTCTATTGCATTATCGTGAGACACAGATAAAGTTAAACCTTATCACTTCCTGGGAGTTAAAAACCGATAGGAAGTCTTGATATTCATTATAATTATATTATGGATGGGTGTCAAGATTATAGTGTTAACTGTTGTGATATTGAATCATTGACAGCATTTCAATTTTAGGAATATGATAGGGAAATTTGTGCGAATTTTGTACCTATTGAAGTAACGAAAAACGGATCAAATGTGGCTTGGCTCAACCGCCCATTTCATAGGTCATAAAAAGTGAATAATCGGTGATATTTAAAGCAATCGAAAAATTGTGGGTAGTCGATTGTTTAAATTGTACCAAATAGTTCAGTTTGTACTGATGTGATAAACCACTCTTAGCATAGGATAATAATAGGATAATAAATTTACCAATCATTGAGGTCACTCATCCGGGGTCACTGAGGTCACTCATCCGGCTGATCCCAACAATCCTAGGAAATTCAGAAAATTCGGTGGTGGGGTGCTAATTGCGGTGAGATCTAATATCAATGCCTCTTTTAAGCGTCTTAGTATGCGAAGAGGTGCTGAAATTTTAGCGGTAGAACTCACAGTAGGCAACAATAAATATGTAGTTTGTACAGTGTATAGAGTTGGTAATTTAGGGGAGGCGAACCATGATTGTATAGTTCAATCTATAAAATCTATGTATGATGGCAGAATTCTTAGAAAAATATTTATCGTCGGTGATCTTAATCTAAGTTCCATTAATTGGCCC
>JH153811.1:20751-42652 GCA_000226015.1 Mnemiopsis leidyi | reverse complement strand
TTAGCATAGTACCCACTACAGCTAGTACCGGCTAGGTGCAGTACTCCAGTGTGTACGGACTACTTAGCATAGTACCCACCTACAGCTAGGTACCCGGCTAGGTGCAGTACTCCAGTGTGTACGGACTACTTAGCATAGTACCCACTACAGCTAGGTACCCGGCTAGGTGCAGTACTCCAGTGTGTACGGACTACTTAGCATAGTACTTTCTCCAAGCTGGCTTAACCACCTAGTTGTTTACTGTCAGCCTCCACCCACTATAACCATTACACAACATCAGTGTGGTACGCCTATCTTACTCAGAAGATAACGTCATCTCTGAATTTAGGCATGTAGGCCGGTCTCTCTCTCTCGTGCTATAATTGCAGCGGATCTGCGTGGCTGGCTGCTTCATCACACTGACATGGTATGATTGCCCACATTTCAAAGCGAGTTATATGTGATTGGTCTGAGGGAAAAACTCTCCACGCCAGTTGGCAGTGCTACATCACAGAGAACATGGCGATATTGTCCAGTAGTATAATGATACAACTTTCGAAGGAAATTATCCAGATTTTACCCGTTACCTTCAATCTTTATTCTCGATCCATGTATTAAGTGTACTAGATAAACTGAATTCTATGGACTTTAAACGTGACAGTCTGGACTCCGAGGCCCTCAAAGGGACGTGAATGTCTACCCCGATGATTTGAAAACCTCGTTAGAGAACGATCCGGTAACTTGTTTTATCTTCTTCTTCCCACGGCGTGATCTCCCCACATTCCATTCTAAAGTCCAAATCATAAGGCCGAGAGGCTGGTAATACGAGTCCAGCTAACTCGGTAAGGTACTCAACAATGTTTACTAAACCGCCGTGCGGAATGTTAAACAGGATGTAATGAATTGCCGGTATAAACCTTGTTGTGGATTGTTGGAATGGAGACACAACACCCCGGCCGTGTTGGTAAACTGTCTAGAGGGGTTTTTGTGGTGCGGTAGGAGGAGCAATTTGGAGCGTTTTGATTGGTTGAGGAGGGTCACGTGATGACGGGACGTTGGTTTAAACTGGTCTGGGGTGGTGGTTCTATTCTTAGTGTTTGGTGTTTAAAGTTTTGTCCCGTAAGATTCTTGGAAGTTGGAAGAACATTTTATTGAACATTCCCCGTTTTATGATCGTACGATAAACGTGGTTGATAGTCATCAGACAGATGGTTTGAATGAAAAGTTGTAAAACATATTCTCTGTCAACTTTTTTTCTAGCAGCTTCGTCGGAGCCAAATTTTATCATCTGGTTGGAAAATAGATCTCATGTTGCCCAAAGACAGTTAAAATAAAACACAGCCTCTTATCACAAAAATTACTTTAAATTTTTCCCTGTCACAACTGAAAGTCTGTAACATTTTAGAAAATTAAGAAATGATTGTCGTAAATTCCAATCATGTTATTACAAATTCCAACTGTTCCCGCCTTTCCCCCATCCCAACTCAAAAACATCTGGCCAAAATCCATAGACACGCATATGCCAACTTTACTTAGAGCCTGCATGATCACAGCATGTTGACATTTAGTATTTTACTTCTAAGGCAGGCCATAAATGTCTAACATTTCTTCTAAATGTCTAGCATTCCTCGGCCATCAAAACTTCAAAACACGCAACCACCGACCTACAATCCTGAACATCTCATAACTCGAAGTCCCGCCATGCTCCTCCCAGCTACACATTCACTGCATGACTGCCCGTCCAGAGACACGCCCTCCCCACTCTGCATGCTTGAACTATTGGTGTGTTTACCGCCCAAGTTACCGTACTGTAGGACACGCTCCGCATGTTACTGTAACAGTGCTGCTCACTCAGTGCTAGCGTGAGTAATTCCGCGGTTTTTAAAGTGATCTTATTGCGCTTTACACCGGTTATAATTGGAGTTTTCTACGATTGTACATTGGACACAATGGCAATTGTTCTTAAACTCTGGCGTTATCAATTTTTCAAAAACAAGACGCTCCGGCGATTTGTTATGTTTCTACAAATTTTAGAAAAATCTAGAAAATCTAGAGTGGCTATTAACTCTTAATTTATTTCAATTAACGTCTTATTTGATGTGCTACAGTAGTTAATCTATTCCTTAAATCTGTTAGCTGTCCGGCTTCCCCATAAAACAGTTCCACAAAATAATGCTAAGCTCTTCCTCGAATCTCTGAACCCATCTCCTGATAACCATTTTAGCCAAAAATTTTGTGCAGCTATTTATACGGCGACATCTATAATTAATTCTTTAAAGAATTCCCGCCCTCTTAATGGCCTTCTCTCTAAGATTTAACGACTTGCAGCATGGTTGGCAGGGGTTCAGAAAGATATATTTTATAGCTTGACGCAACACCTCACGATCTTCCCTTCAAGCAAAAGAAGGCGGGAGTTGGGACAGAGTTTCCTTTGTGTCCCATATTCAGAACTCGCTGCTATTGTGTCTGATGAAGCACACAATAGCCAGGGGACGACCGACCGAGAAAAACAAAAATCTGTTGTTTCCACTTCTTGGGAATACATTACGAGTAGAAATGAACGCTTGTGGGAATAAAGTTGATGCCATGCCAGCTTGCACCAAGTTCACTCTCTCCTTTTAAATACCTTCTGAGAAACAGTGAGGTCCAAGTTGACTCCTTCTGACAGCTGGCCCCCTTCCAAAATTACCACCAAGCATATAAGGTGCTTGAAAGCAAATGTTTCGATAATCGATTATCTCCGAATTGAATAGCTGGGAATTTTTCTGGAATTGTATGAAGTAAAGGGCCATGAAATTGCATTTTGTCGCCAGACGTCAATGTCATACCCGTGAAACTTTGTTTGGTTTAATTCGTAGTGATGGTGCTTGACGTCTAACAAAGGGCTCCGTGGACCCTTGGTTAAATTAGAGGGACAGTTGATGCGCCAGCAGTGTGATTCACGAAATTATTTGTGCTAAATGTTATTGAGTAAAACTTGCCTTCCAGATCTAATGAACCGGTAAAACTATCAAAATCCGATAAATTCAGAGGTTCAGAGAGCAGCCCAGTCACTTGTCGTTAATATTAAGCAGTAGACAAGTAAATTGTCCTCATAGAAAAATTAAAATGTACAGAAATTATACCGACGCACCTTGTACTATGTATATGCATGATAGTCTTTGTTAAAATTTTTGATTTCCGAACCGAAATTGTTCACGAGACAAGAAAGACACGTGACCCAGGCGATTTGCACAAAGTTGCGTGTCGGAAACAGTGGTTGTGCAGCTGCAGCGACAATTAGTTCCAGCGGCAGCAGCAGCAGATAGCACCAATGTTGGTTCCACCGAGAAAATTAGTTTGTCGCGTCTGGCCAGAGAGAGATTTAAAACATGCTTCAAGTTGGGTGAATATTCGGTGGAATTTACGAATGTGATATTGCTGATCTGGTCATTTACGAAATTTGAACAAGAAACAATATAACTCAACCTGACATCGTTCTCCCTGACTCGGATCAAATACTTGCACCAGTCAACTTACTTAAGCATTTTTATAATTTTTCAGGATGGTTATTTCAGCAGCCGTGTTGTTAGATCGGCCAGATCGGCCTCGGGTCATCTTGTTTCATTAGCGCAAGATCCATCCCAACAAACCTTCTTTTTGAAGAATAGAAGTAGAACTTCCAACGCAACATCGTTGAGCATATAATAAGCAGTGCATCTTTGATCTATTTCTGTCAGTCTGTAGTTCAGTCTGACAAATTCTAGCCGTTCTTTTCACCTGCAATAACTGAATTTTGTCACCCTTTTCATCCAGCTCTCAATTTATCCCCGTTTTGGGGGAAAAATCCCTCTACAGAACTGCGGCAACTGCGATCTGACGAGCTGCACGTTTTTAGGAATGTCAATTATCCTGGTTTCTTAAGCCCAGGTGCAATAATGAGCTTTTTGCTTTTTCAGGTGCCATCAATTTGAGCCAAGTGAAATGTCTTTTCCACGAACGGACATGATTCCTAGAACTTCATGTTTCCTATGTACTATAGGCATCTGTCATGAAGATGTCATTCTGTTGAGAGAAATACTTCAAGGTGTCAATTGGATCAAAAACGCGGAGTGATAATCCTTGGAATAGCTAGGGATGTTAAATTTACCTAACTTAGGCACAATTTAATCTATAAATACATTCTTGATCCATGCATTATTAAATGCAGATACCTATATCACAAGTTTTATTAATCCTCTGCTCCCACATCGAACTTTAGCCATTAGATTCCTGCTGTAGACAAGCCTCACGTTTTTGTGACAGACTTGTCGAAATTCAAGCAACCATACCTGATTAGCTTTCCATAAATAACCCTCGTGGTAACGATTTTTACTGAAGTACCCCTTCTGAGCTCCATTTCCGCCATAAATCCATCAGATATTAGATGTTGAATGAAATATAGAACTTCTGGGGACCAATTGTAGATGTTTTTCTACTTTTGACCCCATGTTGTTTAATTCCTATTCCATTTATTTTCGTCTTTTCATGAACGCAACAATTGAAAACATCCAAAACCATGTGGTCCTACATTGTGCTATTCACGGCCAAAACTGTTAATGGTTTGTGGGTCATTGTTATCCAAAATATCAAATGTCCGGAAAGAAGAAATAAAAACAATAATTTTGCTTTCCCAATCACCACACAAAAGATTTTATCCTCTCCTGTGATGAATTATCATCAATTTAAAATTTTGTACGCCATTTCTCACAGCAATAATTATTTACCATGATCATTGATTATAAATTCCATTGTTGTTTTCTGGCCGCTCGCTCATTGTTCCAGTTTATCTGCTGGTTTCTTGGCCCGGGAATAACAATACAAACACAAGGAACCCGTGTGGGGACGAAAACTTTGACATACTGAGATGCAGGGAGGAGGGAAAACAGAAAACAGAATTGTAGATGGGTTCAAGGGGGTGTATTTGTAAGGATGGACGTGTCTCAGGGGGGTATAGACCTCATTTTTATGGGAGGCATTCCAGATTCAGAATTGAATAGAATTGAAATGAGGAATCTTAATTTTAAACTTAACTGTTTCAAGTTTCATCTTTGTTTACCGTCTACCCAATGTTTAGGTAGCAGTCATCATGTACTTAATTTGTCTATTTTAAAAACATGCATAACACAACCGCTACCCATCAGTGCACACCTCTGGGAGTCGACCTTGCTCGAAGTGAGGACCTGAAAAAGGTCCCTCCCCACTTGAAACATGAGTTAATTTTATAAATCTCGATCGTAAGTCGCGCCTTGATGTTTTAAGTAACTAAGTTTTCTACTTAACAATTCACCCTGGCTGTAATATCCACTAAGAACAGATACAGCTCATCTGAACTAAAAAGATGTCTGCTGAAGTTGTCTGTGGTGATAGCGGTAGTCCAACTCTCTACTGAGCATTAAAATGTGTCACGTGATCTTGTCCCATCTTTCTCTTTGAGCGAGATAGACATTAGTAGGAACATCGACTGTAGTAAGCCCTGGGAAACGACTCACGTACTCTAAACGGCCCCTAAGAGCTGTGTTTAAATACTTGCGGCTCGTTTGAAAATGGCATTATCGTGAGTTGTAGCTGGGCTCACAAGAAACTCGACTTCCTGGTGCTTCCAAAACTGTTGGGGGTTAAGTATTAGCTAGAACTTTCGGGCAGAAGGGGGAAGTGCATGCCTGAGATTGAAGATTAGAACAATTGCTTCCGTCACAGTTGGAGGTTAAGCTATCGTCTGCAGAATTGGTGAAACTCTAAGTAATAATAATAAGATTGCACAATGGACTTTTGTACGTCACGTGACAAGAAATATCCAATATCACGTGATTTAAGTGAGAAATCAGTCGAACGTTGGACTGCAGACAAAGGGTTAAGAAGCATTGTTATCTAGCTCTGTAGGTTATAGTGTGCCACTGTGCTCTGCTCTATTCGCTAACACGGTAAATGTGGTGCAATTGCTGGGGACTGTTCAGGGCCACTCACCACTGAGGATCATCACTTGTCATTCAAAAGTATTTTACATGATAATAATGATAAAAGTGATAATAATACATCAAGGTGTGCCGTGCATAAAGGCTTTTACTTTCTATGGCAAATACCTTTTACTTTCTATGGTAAATACCTTAAGGGATCCAAGTAACCTTAACGCTATTTAACGAGGAATTTAGATTGGTGACTGGTGTACACCATTCGAGGTTTGATTCGTCCATGGTTCGGTGTTATTTGATATCCATAAATGTTTCATTTTTCGTCGCAAAGATTCCAGCTATGTGATATTTCGCAAGATGGGGGTTTGGCTCTTTTGATTATCTGTCCGATTTGTTCCAAATAATACAAATAATATTTGGATTATCTGTCTTATAATTCTGAGAATCCCACGCCAACATTCTTCGCTAACCACGCTCTTACGAGCAGCTTCTTTTTGATCGACAAAACTCATAATGCATTAATATTAATATCGGACCATCCAGCCGTAAATGCTTTGAGGTCTGGTTATCACATCTATTTATAGTTGGAGTTTCCCGCCACTGCTCCGCCTATCGCCGACCTACTACGACTCACGTGCTCTCTGTTCCAGCCAATGGGGCCCCTTCACACAGGTCACATGACAAAACAATTTGCTCGGTCGCTCTTTCCCGCGGTTTTGGGGCTTCCTGTAACGTCTGGTGCTGATGCTTGCTCACGTGCACATTCCTCCCCGGCTACAGCAGTAACCTGCCAACAAAAGTAATCACGTGACCACAAACTGACCAATGGGATCTGCTCATTGCGTTGTTTATGGAGAGGTATACCTTGTTTGAGCCTACAGAACAGGCCGTGTGCACTAAACCAACAAGCGGACATGTTTTTGTGAGAAAGATACACAACTATGACACGACCGCTCCGAGACCTAGATTTCTGAACAAGTCACAAGACTGTGCTGTGCGAGCGTAGTTAAATAATCGCAAACATCATGCGATTCCTTTGAGATGTACATTATTTGTCTTGGTCGGATAAGTGCTTAGTACCTGAACTACGAGCGATGTAGTCAAGTGATGGCGACATGTTTGATGTTGGCGCAATTCATCAGAAGCAAACACAATAACACGGAGCAGCACGACCGATGAATTTCACTGTTGGTGTAGTACATGCGGTGTGAGTGAGTAGCATTCCCCAGAACTTGATGTACTAGTCTCCGTTATTGTCTATGGTATGTCAACTATGCGTGGTTTGGTATTCTGGGGAAGATGGAAACGGTTCTCTATAACTGCCTGAGTGTTCTCACTAACCGCCCATTGATCTTGAGAAGACGGGTTTCCACTTTGAGAATAGGTTTCAAAACAGTGGCGGTGAGGGAAAAAATCTACGGAAAGTTCTTCAGCCATCTTAGTTGCACTATCATTATCATAAGAGCAAACAAGATGTTACGAAGAACCGTTACTAAACACCATTATTATTAAATTTGGAGGGGGGTTGATAGACATAAATAGATACGAGTTTTGATTTTCGAGAAGCTTTCAATAAACATGTGTTAATCGTCGTCAGTACCGTTATTAAATGACAAAATCATTTATAGGAATTATCAGAACTCCCAAGAAACTGACTGTTTGGTGGACGTGATGATATTCGTATGTGCTTCGTATTGCACTGCTTTATCTAATCACTGCTATGCCTGATTTCTTAAATTTAAGTGGCCTGATTTACAGCTGCTTCATAAGACCGGTACGTGTTTAATGAGAAAACCCTGAATTTATCTACACGGTAAATTAATCAAGCGTCCATATTTCGTCTTGATGAAGTGGCAGTTAACCTGCCGAGACGGTACACCACACCCACCAGCCCACCGTCCATCATCCCAACAACAGCTGCCACACTTTTCTTCCCGACCCATTGGACCGAGTCTAAATCTCTACCCTTCTCATTGGTCCTAGAGCTGAGGACAGATGGCTGACAATGGTTTAGGGGGTGTAATAAAGTTAGATCGAACTAGTCTCTCACACAAGGGCTGAAGTGTAATTAATGAACCAGCCATCATTATAAACCTTAGTGTCACGTCCAAACACGTCTTTTCACGGCTATCCGACAGGGTAATTCGATCACTTCTTAGCGAGTTTCAGCCGGTTCTCAAAGGATTAACCGTTCTGGTACACCAATTGTTGTGGAATAAAGAATCAGATCTGGTGATCACAACAACAGGTCTACACGTTTGAGTACTTGTGAGGACGACCTAATTAGATTTAACTATTTATGACGCTGATTTAACGTACTACACAGGTAACAGGTTAAATTAGATCTAAATCTGTGAAACAAGCTAGGTTTATGAGCAGGTTTATAAGCAGGTTTATAAGCAGTGTTTAACACCCCTTTTCCATGTGTCTATTATCATGATGATTAAGTTCGCTCTACGCGGAGATCATTACCCTGGAAAACTACTCGTCTGATGGACACTTGAATTTACATGCCATCAGGTATAATCTCGTATTCCTGAACCGATCAATGATTTGCTGAGCCGTTTCAATGGTGCCCTCGCGATCAATGAAAACGACATGTCACCGCTCTTCGACACAGCCTAAGCTTGTGACCGTTAAATCATGGTGTAAACTGTAAAGGTGATCTTATGTTTACGCGGGAAGCTGGCATTCTTCCCGCTAAAATGTTACTAGAATCTCACATGTAGACCATCCAATCGAATCGCACGGCTCATTTCTCGAGCATAGTAACGGCGATGTGGAGGCCCAACTTCATTGGCAGACGTTGTTCGTTCTGGATTCTGATTGGTTGCAACTCTCTGGGTCTGGGACGTAGCCAGAGAATATGGAGATGACATAACCTCACGAATCAGGATTGCATTAAAATTCCCATGTGAGCCTGTCGTTTCCAGGGCAACCTCTTTATTACTGATTCTAATATGTCACGTGACAATGGGCGGATTTGTTTGTAAACACATGTCGTCATGTTAACAGAGTTTATTGAATTTTTGCCCTCCCGCTAAAACACGGGAAATATTCCTGAAAGATAATCAAACTCTTAATCTGTGCAGTTATCATATGATACTAGTACTAGGTTACTATTGCTTATAGGTTACTATTGCTAATCCACTCAAAGTTATGAAACTGGTTAAGTGTGATTGATTCAGGTAATATTTGGTACTTAAAGAGTTAGGTTATACCACGTGACGTCTAGTAATGACCCGGCCCACCTAAAATTTCGCAACGTATGTTAGGATCCATGGAAACCCCTACATCTACAATGTATACGACTGTTCTTGGAGAGGCGATTGAATAGGCCCGGTTATTGTTCAATTACTGACCCGCCGTATTGATGCAACACCCAGTGAGCTGCACGGTGCTTGTTGCTACGTTGGTTGATGACGCAACAAAGCTGCTCCTTTGTTATCATCGTAAACCAAATAAATGATGTTGATTTATTAAACTCAGACAACTAGATGTGAATCATTTCGAAAAAGAAATCATTTTTTTCTTAGTCAAAGATTCAGAATGGCTAGACAATGACTAGACAAGGCTAGACATCAAGTTTCATAGAGTCTCGAAGATTTTCTTCCTGACATTTGACATGAAATCCAAATAAGGTATAAGATCTACCAGAAATTAAGATTCTCATTTAAAATGTTAATAAATTGGCGTAAGCTCAGATTTTCGTATAAGATGTGACTGCTCTGCGACTGGCTAAAACGGACTTTCATAATAAAATGCATTATTTGATTCATGAAGTGTCATGTAATCTGGTAAAATTCTCATGAGAGATTTTGCATAAATTAAAATTTTTCAGTTAGGCACCCGTTAAATTTCCTGATTAGGGCAAGTTAAGGAATGCTTGGAGTTCATTAAACGTAATTGTACATGTGATTTGTACGGCTATTCTGAAATATTATTCACCATTAGTAGTGCAGTAGAGAAAATGTAATAATTGGACCTTTATGGATATAAGAGCGTTGTGAAATACTGCCTAAAATTCGTCGGAAAATATCAAACTAGTTGTAAAAAGAGATAACAAAAAAGACATACGATTTTCTCACATTTTACACATTGACTGCCCGTCTCAACTCAAGCTTGTGGAAATTTATGTCATTTAAAGGAATTTAACCTATATGTGTGCACGTTGCATGTATACTGTGTATATTGTGTATATTGTTGTGTATATTTTTGCATGTATACTGAGTAAAGTCCCTCCTATGGATTTAGTGCACCAGTCTCGTGTAAGATATGTGCAAGATCATGGTCGTTATAAGAACAATAGGAGCTGGTTCTGCAGAAGTGCAACCAGCTGAGTGTGAGGATTTCCAGAGAATCGCCGGTTGTTGTTAATCACCTACGTTGGATGCGGCCCAGGATTCTGCCGTATTGGTCCACGCCTATAGTGGGCCTGGTTACTTCTTCTGTGTAACTTGTAACTCATACCATTGAAGTGCGCACTCAAATGTCATGAAATAGTCATATATTTATGGTATAGTATGTAGGAAATTTGATGTCTGAAAGTTCTACCCTATTCGCTGGTCAACTGGAAGTGGCTGATTGGGCTGGGCCACGTATACTTTGAACGCGGAACCAGTTTTATTGCTCTATTAACAAAAGTTGTTGTTGTGCAAGCAATGTATGCGAAATAATGTGTAACTGGATTGTTGCCAACTTCCTCTTGGCGGCGGCAATAGAAAGTTCATCTAGGCCACAGCAACATGCCAACATATGGCCTTTTCTGTGATGTTGTTATGACACAGCATCATTGTTTTGAAATTCCTTTAAGGCTGAAAGTATGATATTATTGAAATATTTCCTTTTCAGGAACCGCGTAGTGCTTACTGAGTTACAAAAAGGATTGAAAGGATGGTGATCGTGATAATCGTCAGTGTGTTCAAGCTCTCACCTCTGTACTATATAGTAAACATATCCTCTTATGGGAATGTTAAAGCAAGACAATCTCGGGACTCGGACTGATATAGCTATATTTTTTGTGTTGTTTTACTTACCAAAAAGACACTTTTCTGCAGTATATTTTAACTTAAAGTTTTTCAGGATCTCTACGAAGTTTTTTTATTTTGAAAATGGACGAAAATTATTTTTCATGTAAAGTTTTTTCATATTTCTGGCTGATTACTTACTTTGCTGTTTGTTAAAATTTTGCTAAATTCTTAATTCAATAAAATTTATGTTTTATTTTTCATTTCATTCAGTACTAATCATTATACGATAAACAATAATGAACATATTCAATTGGAAGCTCTCAGCTAAGGAATAATAAAGCCATGTACAAATGAATGCACTTGTGACTTACGTTTTACTGTAAAATTGTGAACATAATTAATCACATCAATGGATCTATCTTGTTCTACGATTGCGGTCCACCGACAATCGATGTTGATGGGATCTCCACGGCTCTACAATCGTTAAGGGCCATCAGTAAACAGCTGATACATCTCATTAGGCAGAGATTTCACCAACATTTGGCAAGCGATTGGCAAGTGTCTAAGTTGGCCATACTTACGTGACCGGAAATAAAATACGTCATTATTGGGGGTCCTGCAATCTTTGATAGCATGTGTCACTCTATTCGACAGACCGATGCACCTGCAGAGAAAAGGCAGAGTTGTGGTTAATTATTACATTGGCAAAGATCCAACGCATGCAGCTCTCCCGCGTTGAGCTAACGGTTGAGTAACGCGCAGTACTGAGAACGGTTGCAAAAGTTGTCTGACGCTCATGTAGGGTCTACTCAAGATGTACTGGAACAAATGAAAAGTATACTATTTTTGAGAACCGTTTTTCACGCGCGTCTTATATAATATAATATAGCAAATATTGCGCGCGCGCGTGCGCGCCCGATTGATCGATATGATATGGTCGATACCATATCGACAGAGGCAATGAAGCCCACTTGATGAAGGAGCGGTACCTCACTTTAATTCTGCTTTTCCATTTGCATCATCTTCTTGTAAATTTGCTTTTTGAATGTCAATGCTGCTCCAGTGTCGCTTGTGGCCTTTTCGGCAGCAGGCTAGATTATGTCAAGGTAATCGCTGTTTGGTTTTTCGTATAATCGTTATTCGCTGAACGGCGTAAAACAACTGTGAACTGATCACTAGATACAGATACCCATCAGCATCATTGCAGGGGGGCGGAACAGGGGGGCCCTGCCCCCCCCCCCAAATTTCGACAACGTCTACTACGAGTACGAAATTCCGGCAAAAGGGCCATATAGTTTGGTAGATGGGGCAATCAGCGCCATGGGTGCCCTAGTGGATCCACTCAATGGAACAAATGGATGTTCGAATGGCGATGAGGTCAGCGGTGCCAATGGTGGTGCCAATCGCCATTGGCGCCAATGGTGGTCTGCCATTGGCGACCAATGAGCATTATAATGGATGCAATATGGGACCACTCAATCGCGATACCTTTCTCACGATCACCACTCAGAGTGAATGGATTATTTGGAATTCCAATGGCAACAATGGTTGTAATGGCGACAATGGTGATAATGGTACCAATGGCGACAATGGCACCAATGTCGACAATGGCGACTATGCTATGATACCAATAGAGACGATGGCGACGGTGGCGATAACCAGGAAATAATTATGCCAAATGATAGCCATTGACGACAGTGGCGCCAATGGTGACAGTGGCACCAATGGCGACAATGGCGCCAATATCGATAATTATTTTTGGCGCCACTGTCATCAACGCCGATAAATCGGTATATTTCCTGATTATCGCCATTGTCGCCATTGATGCCATTGTCACATGATTGATTGATTCAATCATGTGACAATGGCACCATCGGCGCCACTTTCGTCAATGCCGATAAATCGGCATAATAATTTCCTGATTATCGCCATTGGCGCCATCGTCGCCGTTGGTACCATTGCTGCCATTGGTTCCATAGTCGCCAATTTTGTGGTATCATTTTTATCTTTGTCTGATTGTTGCCATTGACGCATTATAATCCATTGGATCCATTATGGCTCAGTGGCACAGTTGGTTAAATCGTCCGTCTGTTAATCGAAAGGTTAGCAGTTCGATTCCTAGCTGCGGCACTGGCCATGGGTCATGCATCGTTGATGCTCAGCTAAGGATTCGGTTGGAGCAATGCAGCCCGATGGTCCACTCAGCCAAATGCTCGAGAAATTGGGCGCGAGGGTCAAATGTGTAGCTGCCCATTGCAGCGAAGTCTCGGGCGATATAAGTATGGTACACACTACCTTAATCGTCACTGGCGTGTATGTATAATTTTACATTCGGCCTCCTGTAATTGTCTGTTACACTTGTGTAACGTGTGGCTGTTGGATTGACCGAATTAAAATAGGTATAAGATAAAAATGGATCCAATGGTCGCCAATGGCGATAACCATTGGCGCCAATGGAAAACAGCCATAGGAACTTGAACCTATGCAGGTGTCTAAGCAACGATGTGTTATGTTCATGTTTCAAGCTGTTTGATGCTGAAATTTTCGCTTTGGCATTTACATCGTCTAAATCTATGGATTTAGTTTTAAAACTCTAGTACCTCCACAATCGCATTATTAAAAGTTGAAATCTCATTTAGCCATGGAAGACCGAGTCATAAACCATCTTGAGAAAGAACACTCGCATAGATTTCGAACTATGTGTCATAAAAACGCTAACCTAGCAAAAGAAAACAAAACTCTTAACGACTTTCTTGATAGAGAGAAGAAAGTAAACCATATTTGATTGATTATGACAAATTCTACATTCTCTTTTTGCTTAATTATTTAATCAGTAATCTATAATAATCACCTTTACCGTGAATCAATTCGCCTGAAGATATAATACACTTACAGAAGAGCCTCCATTCGATTTCGCTGGATCAAGCGGAGTTAAAAGGAAGGATGATAAACCTTTCTCAAGAAAGATATGTGAACGGACTGCTGACTCAACTGACTGAACTTGCTTTCCAAAGCAACAGTGTCGAAAACATTGAAGATGAAGTAGCAAGGTAGCTTTAGCTTCAGCATGTATGTTTAGTAAATTTCAGCTGGGCTGGAATAAGGCTTTGAGAAATAGCGCTTTATTGTACTTTCAATTTTATTGTGTTTGGCGGTTGCGTTGTGCCGGGGAGGCAATTGCAATTATGACTCGGAATAAAAAAATGTGACTTTTAGTGAAGACGTGCAATTATTTTCATAGTTACGGTTTAAAATTTTTCTCATGTTGCAACTCAGTTCCGCGGTAACCCTGAACTTTCAGTTTTCTCCGTCAGCCACGCAGATTCGGAGGAGTCCAACCACGCTGGTCCCCGGTACTTGCGAATAGAAGCAAATGCTTTTCATCCGTCAGAGATGTCGCTGGGCTCCACGATAGACATTGTGGCGACAACCTCCACAGATCTGACAGTTCAGGACAGCTCGAACTCTGTTCCGGTGGAAAGTCAAGCTTCTCTCAAACTGTCGGCTCCTAACGGCTCTGCTACTGATGAAATCATCGGTAGGTGATTTAAACTTAAAGCATGGCTCTTATTCGCCCTTAGGTTTAAGGTACGAGTTAAATTATATCTCGACACACAGATGTTATAGTCAATGTACTTGTGTATGTACTTAAGCTGTAACGAGCTTTGTTTTGAGAGGTATTTAATTTTTAATTTGTTCTATATTTAGTTAATCTGAATCTTTGTTAATATACCAAGGGACTTTATACACTATACATCTGTATACACTATACATACTTGATACACTATACATATTCAACAGCAAAATAAATAGTATTCATACCCTCCAGATGCTGGAGTTGCAGAGGAAAGAAAGGAGACCGGTAGACCCTCTACCAAATGTCCAACCAAAAGTGACGAAGAGTTAAAGAAAGTTGTTGATAGGCTTAAACTTGCGGACTCTTACGACATCGACAAACTGAGGTTTCTCACTCAAGTATGTACATTGTACCGTGGAGTTTCTAGTTTTTTAAGTTTTAGGTCTTTCTGGTCATAGGATATCATTTATAAGGCAGTCAAATATCTGCATCATATCTCTATCTTTGTGATATTTACAGTCCACTCAGCTGAATACAGAACCAGTTTGCTGATCTAACATGTAACGCGTGACGAAGTAACAGAAACACGCGTGACATTTATTCCACTCTCAGGTTATGTTAAAGACACTTCAAAGGAACGACAGGTTCAGATACGAAGATAAGATGAAGCTGGTGTACAATCTCAACCGTTACTTCACCAACGAGGCAGATCGTGCTCAAGCTCAAAGTGGAGCTCGGAGGCAGATATCTTCTTCTGAAAAACTCAAGGAAGATAGCACATTTTTGTATCTCAAGGTAAATTATCCCTAGATAATTCGGAAAAAATGGATAACAGTATATCTGGGGCCGAGTCACAAATTTGAATGTCATTAGAAACGTTCCTTGATAGTTATTGTCCCTGTCTTCTAGTCGCGTTGTCAATGTAGCAGTCGCATGATATAATAATGAAATGTTGATCCTTCCCACAAAAACCGTTTCTCATAGTTCAAGTTATTTTCATATTGTTTTACCTTTATCGTTCTGCTACGATTGTATGAATATCGTAATTTGAGTTGCTAATATCATATCGTTGAAAACCGAGTCACAGGTAATCGTGACACGTGTCACCGTTCATTTTGATAAAGTTCACTTTTCAAAATCACTAATGCAACATGTGCCTTCATTCTAGCTAACAAAATAAAACGCTGGTCGAGCTCAGTTAAGCCTAATTTAAATTCAATGCCCGGTTAAACAAATTTTGAACAGCTCGAGCCTGCGAAAGAAAGACTATGTTCTCTAAAAGTGAAGAACGAACTCAGGTTTAAAATAAGAGTTATCGTCAACAACTAACATCTGACAATAACCACCTCTTTTTTCGTCTGGGGAAACTTTTGTGTACTTTCCGTCCACTAACAGAACTCTGAATATGAACATACTACTTTGAGTGTAACCATGACTTACTTCGGGATACTCGGAAAAGTAACAGCCCCATCCGCACGCCATCCTTTTTGTTTTGTTTGGATCGAGGTTCGATTTTACAATACTGTCCACATTTGTAGCGGGAGTGCCGTGATATGCGTATACCTCTTTAAATGTAGCGCCATTCCTTTCACATTCCAGCTTTCTGTCCATGTACTTTCGACTTGCTTCCCGATTTACAACTATTCCCACAGTTTTGACCTCCTTCAGCTTCGGTGTATAAGATGGTGCATAAGATGGATGTTTACAATCTCCTTTGTATAAAGACAGCGCCTTCTGTACCAAATCACACAGTGGATCGCTAATATCCCTGAGATCGAAGTCCTTCAACTCAATCTTGTGTTGACCGTCTGCTAGTGTATCCAACACTCCCTGATTTTGAGACGCTTGAGGAGCGGATTGACTCCGAAATCTAGGACCAGGCCCGGCCTGCTCCGTGTCTGCTCATAGTTTTTCGGTATTATAGGATCAGATCGTAGTTTTCCCGAAGATTCTGGTAGAGATGTCGCTCTTCCTCTATTTCTCGGGGTAATAGAACTGTTTTCCATTGCTGCTCTTCCTTTATTTTTTGAGGTAATGAAACTGTTTACTGTTAATGGCCCGTACTGACGGTGATTCAAGTCTCTATCGTTATAACGGTAGGAAGGTCCGGGCTCTGAAAGGTTATTGTGTATTGATGGTGGTGGTGGGTGCCGCTTAGCTTTGGCGAGGTCTTCCCATGCTTCAAAGTCGTTGTCAATTTCCTCTTTAAGTTCATTTGCAACATTTTCGGCGAACTCTTCTTTGTCCCCCTCTAGAAGTTAGTTAAGTTAAGATAAGTTAAGTTAAGTTAGTTAAGTTAAGATTAGCTAGTTAAGATTAGTTAGTTAAGTTAAGTTAGTTAAGTTAAGTTAGTTAAATTAAGTTAAGTTAGTTAGTTAAGTTAAGTTAGTTAAGTTAGTTAAGTTAGTTAAGTTAAGATTAGTTATTTAAGTTAGTTAAGTTAAGTTAGTTAAGATAAGTTAGTTAAGATAAGATTAGCTAGTTAAGATTAGCTAGTTAAGATTAGTTAGTTAAGCTAAGTTAGTTAAGTTAAGTTAGTTAAGTTAAGTTAAGTTAGTTAGTTAAGATTGGTTAGTTAAATTAGTTAAGTTATGATTAGTTAGTTAAGATTAGTTAGTTAAGTTAAGTTAGTTAAGTTAAGTTAGTTAAATTAAGTTAAGTTAGTTAGTTAAGATTAGTTAGTTAAGTTAGTTAAGTTAAGATAAGTTAGTTAAGTTAGTTAAGTTAAGTTAGTTAAGATTAGTTAGTTAAGATTAGTTAAGTTAAGATTAGTTGTCAATGTTCATGATTATCTTCAGGCATCCTGACACAATAGAGTCTTGACGTTGTTACGTTTTTATTATTATCAACATTCAACAAGCTTCAGCTTAGGAAACAAGCTTTAACTGACGCAATTTTCACTGAAGTATACAATGCATTCAATGTAATTACTTGATTACCTTCTATTTGAAACTTTTTAGGTAGTTGGGCGGTCAAGTGAAGGTACAGAGTGAAATTATAAAAAGCACCCAAACTTTCTTGATTGTCGTACGCTTCAACTGCATCTTGATAGATGGACTGACAAATTGCCTTGTAGTTTAGAAACGTCTCATCATCTGCATTATCTTTTAACACTATTGACTTGGCCTCTTTTTCTATCTCTTTAGCGGTTTTAGCCGTTAAACTCAAACTTTTAAACATATCTTACCATAAACCCAAGATAAACAATGTGAAATTCTATCTAACAATGCGAAATTGTATCTAAACTGAATAAAACCTTGCCATGACTCTGTTAGTAACTCGAAAACTCATGACTATACTAATGAATAGTAAACATTTACGAGGCGAGTATACTCACGAAAATTCATGACCAGACTCTCTTCTGGCAGTTAAATTGTGATCATCTTATTTAAGTACTGTCACTCGAATACAGCAATGTTACTCGACTCTTTTCTTTTCTGGAAATTTTTACGAATTTGAAAGCAATTTTACGACTTTGATCTAAGCAAGAACTTTTTGTAACCTGAAGCTCCCGTGATAATGGTTACTGTTAATACAATCAAAATTTTTGTCAGGACTTTTTTACTGATCATTAAGAAGAGCTTAATTATTTGCGATAAACCCATTTCGGGTTGGATTTAAACAGAATGACAAAAACTAGTTAGGGGTCGTTCACATATGACGTCATAACGAACAGGGGGGGTTTCCAAATGATGACGATTGATGACGAGGGGGGGGAGAGGGGGGCTTGGTCAATGATGAAATTGATGATGTCATCATAAATTTTTAGGATTTATAGGATTTTTTTTGAAATTTTTGATTTATTTTGAAAATTTTTATCAGAATTTTACAAAATCAGGAGGAAAATTTTCAAGTAAAAATTCTGATTCAGAAATCTGGTGAAATACTGTGTTTTTACTGACTTAATATTAACGACCCCTTATAAGAGTAAAAATGCACTTATATTTAAAAGGCTAAAATATGATTATACCGTAATGTTATAATATTCCATAATACTTGTTACTTACCCACTTTCAGCCGGACAGACAGAAAGAGATTCGGGAGAAATCTATGAGGGAGATTCAAAGCGGCAAGTCCCCAACACGCAGGAGCAGGTTTGGATTCGAACAGCGAAGTTCGGTCCCACTTTTACCTGATATCAACCGACTTTCAAAGTCTAGTGTCGCTCATGGTAAGTTGCCCTTCTTAAAGTACGTTTTGTTTCACGCTCTTGTTTTATACAATCGCTGTGAATCAAAATACTACAAAATTAACAGTTATAGCACTAAATTAACCCCTAATACCGATACCTGCGCATTATTAGTGATCATTTAAACCTTGCTAAATTGTTTCATTTTATGAGAAAATTTGCCACTTCAGAAAACGAACGAAGACATTCGCTTCATGCTGATTGGAGAAGCCGTGTGCAAAGTCTCACCACTGACAAAGTTAATTCCTCTCAAAACATAATCCATAACTCGGTGCACCATGCCCCACTTACCATAGACAAGCCTCAGGACCATGCTCAGATCGAAGAGGAATTGGATGACATGATGAAAATTTACCTGCGACTAGGTCACGGCGCGTTGCTGAAATTGCCTCAGAACACAAACCGTACAGCTGTCAGGGAAAAGCAGAGGAGTTGGTTGCGCCGTGACTTGAGGGCTAAGTCTACATTGCCAAAAACAGGGGTTCAAGATTTGAGAGTTGTGATGAAAAACTGCAGATATTTGCGGTTCCCTAAAGACATGATTGAGCATTTGGAATTGTTGGTTTAATTTAGAGATCTTTGTTGTACGGCAGCGCGCACCCTCCTGTCATTTTATTCCCATATTCGCTTCGAATGAGGGTCGGGCGAAGTCAGACAAAGATCTTTGATGCAAAGTTGTTAAACACAGATAATCGTTCGAAATGGTTTCAATATCATTGAGGAAATGTCACATAGACAATTTATTTTTCTCAATTGATTGATATCTGTACTTTTTTGTACGTTTTATTCAAATGTAAGACCAGATCAAATTAAAGTGGCGTGTGATTTGTGAATGTGATTTTTTTTATTCTAATGACTAATCCCAGAATTGATAATTTATGGCGTAATTGTAAATTATTATTACATGTCGACCGCCAGAATCAAAATGATAGCTTGATTTTATTATTATTACATTTTATGCTATTGCATTGAAAAAGTGATAAACGTGAGATTTTATTCAAGTGTGAAGTGACTTTAATTATATTGTGAAGGACCAAATAAAATTTATCATTTCGTTTTACTTTTAGTCTTGTCAGCGGCCAATCGCCCATTTATGTAGAGTTTAGACATAATACCATAGCATATTGACCCTGTTCTGTGTTCTGTTGTTCATTGTTAACGCGATCGCGAACGGTTTGTCGCGGTGATACCCGACTCACGCAGCTAAAGCTGAACGAACGTTTCGTTCGAACGGTAGACGGATATCATCTCGTCAATTAACGGTTAATATTGAAATGTGAGAATGATCAGATATTCGAACTCATTACATTTACAATGATTATGATTAGGACTATCACTAAAGTTAGCTTTCCTCTAAAAGAATTCATTATCATTAATGCAAATGATTGTCTAACTTTGTCCGACCCTCATTCTATGGGAATAAAATGACAGGAGGGCGCGCGCTGCCGTACAAATCTACAATGCAAATGAATATCTTTCATATTGATATAGTATTAGTAACAGTTCGCAGTCGTACTTGTACTTGTAGATTGATAACCTACTGTCGCGGCCATCACGTGCTCTTACGCATTTGATCTGGCCTGGCGAAGAAATTTTAGACGCGCATCGCCCTTGTCTCACGTTGTGACCCTTTTCAAAAAGGGGGGGGGCGTGGCCGCGCGCCGGCGCGGAGCACAGAGGCTGCCGCTCCGCGGCAGCAGGGATATAATCATATAATGCAACGTGTAGCAACATCGCCCGTTGACAGTCGTATTCGTACACGAATATTGATATAATTGTCTAAATCTTATTTTTATTGTTAGAGTGTTAACAGTTAATAATAATATTGCCGAGATTATATCCGTCTACCGTTCTAACGAAACCAGAAACGTTCAGCTTTAGGTGTGTGAGCCGGGTATCACCGCGACAACACCAGTCTAGCTGTGTAGCAGCCGCCGCGCGCGGCGTAAGCACCTGGTTAGAATTACTCGCGACTCACAGCTCACAAAGGTTTCGTTAAAACAATTAACGGATATAATCTTGGAAACACAAGCGTGGCCAGTTATGTGATGGCCGCGACAGTAGGTTATTAACCTACAAACAAAGAGTAATACAGAAAGTAACAAAACAAGGGTTGGCGATCGACAACGCAAATCGTAATATTGAATATTGTGGAATTGAATGTTAGCTTAAAATCAACCCAATGTCAGATAGTGAAATTTTTATGTATCATCTCGAAACCGGTTGTATATTTTTTTGAAAAATAATATTACTCGATCTGAGCTGTGTTTCATTATTTAAGCTCCGGTGTTCAAATGTAGAAACCAAGTCTTCATCGTTCTAACAAAAGCTTTGAGCTGCGAGAGTCGGGTATCATTGCCTGGGGACCTCAGGGAAACGTAGAGAGAGCCGCGCAACGCCTGGTAAGGGTATCACCGCGTGAAACCAAGTCCTACACAACAGTAACCAAAACTCACCCAAGTAACTCAAACGTACTCTAAAGTAACCCAAACATACTCCACAGTAATCAAAATGCACTCAGGACCCCAGTAGATGGTAGATCAAGTGTGTCCTACAATAACCGAAACCGACCCCACCTTTATCATTGATACCCATTAACTCAAATGTACCCTACAGTTACCCTTAATGTTTAAGCATCCCCCTTAACGTTTTAGCATTTCCTTTTTTAATTAAGGGGTCCCTTTCAGTTTCAGTTTGGGACCGGCATTTGGTTCACTTGGTAAATGCTTACTCAACGTTGAAATATACAATGTAATGTAAATACTAAATTATATCTTATTGATCACACACTATAATAGATTCTATAAGTTAAATTATATGATATGTAAGATTAGAAAGTGTAGATTCGTACAAGGATGTTACTAAACAAATACTTTCTTTCATCTTAAATCAGTAACATTTCGATTCAAAGAAATACAGTCGTTGTTCAAAAATATGCGTGATTTTGCGCGTTTTACAATAGAAATAGTGTTAATCCAAAAATTTTGATTCGACCATAACTTTTTACCTGTTTGACCGATTTTATTGATTTAAAAAGCCTTTTAAGCAGAATTTTTTAAATTTTTATATGAATTAGCTTTCATAATTAATTTTCGGAAGCTTTTTGTATGGTCTGGATTCATAGATAGAGCTAATTTTAGCGAAAATTCCGAAAATTTTTAAANCTGGCCTGTTGCTCAGATTTTGTTAGATTGTGAAAGACCGGGTCATTTCCGTATGCTAAGGGTATGCAAATGGAGTTATATGATTGGTTTTA
>JH153808.1:18900-34480 GCA_000226015.1 Mnemiopsis leidyi | reverse complement strand
ATTTTTATCAGAATTTTACAAAAATCGGAGGGAAAATTTTCAAGTAAAAATTCTGATTCAGAAATCTGGTGAAATACTGTGTTTTCACTGACATAGTATACAAATTTCGAAAATGACTGCAAATTAAAAGACCAAAATTAAAGTTTTTTGACATGAAGTAGGGGGGGGGGGGTTCCGACTGTGATGATGTCATTATGTAAATATACCTCTGACATTTAGGGGGGGTTTTGTCATGATGATGAATGATGACGGAGGGGGGTAAAAATTACCGAAAATTTGCTGACGTCATATGTGAACGACCCCTTACAGCCTGCGGTCACAGTACACGGGACTTCGCGGCAGCAGGGCTAGTAAATAAGTGTCGAGAATACCCAAAAATAAAATGTAAAAAGGGTACCATGACCGATGTTTAAAGCTAACCAAATAAATTTGATAAAGGTTTGAACAAATTAGACAATTCGTTAAATTTCAGTGAAATTATATACTAACAATATTGTAGCGTCTAATGTAATAAAACTCAATGAAATTATATTTATAGAGATTGAGTATATAATTGACAGAAAAAGAAATAAATTATTGATTCGGGCACATCAGTTCTTGTACCGAAAGTGCCGATTGCTGTAGTGTTGCAAGTCTTCACTTTTGGAGATCATGCCTGCACCCCCTTAGAATGTGGCTAGTGTACGAAACAGAAGAAAAGGACCCTTTTTAGTCTAAGAGATAAAGACATGAATATGCAGCTATAACTTTATCAAACATGGGCCCTCTTGAGACTTTGAATGGGGTTTTTAAATTTGACATCGACTACTCAACCGCTATCTTGAAAATAATGTTTCGTATACCAGCCAATTGTGAGTGTACCGATTTGGTTGTCACTTTGCGTTGATTCAGATTGATTAATGAGCGAACCCGAACACAGATTCGATTACGTACTTTACAAGTCTAGATAAATATAATCAAAGTCGATACAAAACGGCAGATACGTATCATACATGGCATGCAAGTTCTTAGACCGAAAGTTAACTAAAACAAAATCATCATTTCTTTCCAATGTTCATATTAATTGCTGTGATCAAATACTCATATTACATTTAAAATAACCTCTTTTGCCGTACTGAATGGATCATGTGTTTATGCATTACAAGTAGAAGTACTATATCAATAAATAGCGCTTAACTTAAAACTATCCAAATTTGCCCAAATAAGCCAAATTGAAAGCCTTTCCATTTTGAATCTTCGCATGTCCATCGATAAATCTCCTTGTTAAAATTTGACGATTTCCCGATTTAGTAAATCTACAAACTATACACAAAAAACTGCACCCTATAATTGATGCATCCTGTCTTATGATCAGTAAAAGAAATAAACAAAAATACTTGAAATCTAAATTATTCAAATTTTCAAGGGTTCATCACCTAAGCTCACTGACCTAAGTGGACCAAAACATGATGGCATTTAAGGTGGTCGACTTTCAAACTTTGAACAGTGATTATCTCAAACCAGGAATTTAACATCATAAAAATCACAACATAGCTGCGCAAACATAACTTGTTTTGGATTGTCTAGAAAAGGCGTTAAATTTGTTTAGTAACGGTGACATACAAAGATTTGTGTAAAAAGCATATATATTGGTCGAGTACAAAGTCAAAGTTTTATCATAATACAATAACAAAAGAGTCTTGTTCCAAGAAGATTCGACTTTTGGGTCACCTAGTACTGTAGTCCACGCCGAAAAACGCTTTAACTTTAAGTCAGTTAGACGATCAAGATCAGATAAAAACCTGGTCTAAGATCACATATTAGCTATTTCAGATCAGTTATCAGGTTTCAGATCACGCTCAGATATCGTGCCAACTCTTTTAAATCTTTTTTCGAAACATCGACATCAAAAACAGGCTATTTTCGTCAGATAGTCTTCAGATTCTTTTCAGATGGATAACCTTCGCGCTGGATTTTTCGGCTCCTGTACGAAACAAACAGTTCTTTCCTCATCGAAATAGTCGGGGATCAATTTCAGAGAAGCTGTCTACTTTGAACCCAGGTGGTAAAAGTTGCAAGCTGAGAGTTTGTTCGGTCCATTTCCCGTCTGATTTTCGCGTTTTCCTCGTCCACAATTTCCAGGGTTTGCTCCATTTCTCGGTTTTGTTTACGAAGCTGAAGTAGAATGGAATTAGAAAATGTTAACGAATTCAATTCGTTGGAATTTCTATTCGATTTGTCGCGGTAATACCCGACCCTCGCAGCTCAAAGCTGCAAATGTAATCTCGTTTATGTTTGATCCACTCTTTCTAAAGTAATACAGTTATCTTGATTTTCAATTTCTTGAATCCTAACTTTGTGATCCTCATTACCAGTTCTTCAGTGACATGATGGTAATTCATATGTAAATGCGAATATCCCGCACTTATATTAGTCAATAGTCTACCTCATGGAATATAGCAAACGTAATATCATCATACCCGTACCTAACTCTATTTCGGAAAATTGCTAACAACAGATCTGTCAAGTCCGAAAAATAAGCCTTAGACTAAAGAGACTAGAGAGTAGGGACTGAGGACGAGCAATAAATGGCAGGAACTCACCGCTTGGAGTTCAAAGTTGGATCGCTCGAGTGCGGCTTCAAGCTCGGCAATTCGGAGTAAAGTTGTTCTGACCCATGAGCTGAGGGGAAATTTACTAAAGGGGGAAATGTACATAACAAACAAATTTACTTACTTACTTTCTTACTAATTTAATTAGCAACTAATAACTGTGAATTTGACAAAGACAAGTTTACTTTCAGGATTATTTCGAGCATTCCGCATGGAAAAACAAGACATGATCAAAAAGATTCCCACTTGTCGTTTTCAGCGGTCTGATCCAACTGAGCCTCTCGAGCACGTTCCATCAGCATCTGAAGAGGGGAGGGCGGAATGTCGTCACTAGCCCGACTCTGGTCGCTCGTGTCACTCGGCTGCTCCATCAGCAGACCTTCCCGTCTCATATGTCGCATTGTAAAGTGTCTGGGGAGATATTTTCGTTTAAACGATTGGAAAAGTCCCACGATGGAGCCAACAGGGAGATTGTTTGTAGTAAAATATAAACTTGTGTGTAAAATATAAACTTGTGTGTAAAATGTAAACTTGGTATTGACTAATTACCGCTGAGGGAACTCCTCGTCGCTGGTGCTCTGTTCACTTTCGGTGTTGATGTTCACGCTGTCAGATGTGACTTGTTGGGACCCTGACACAAAGCAATTTATCGTTTCAAATTTTAACTTAATTTAGACTTTATATTTGTTTTATGATTTATACTTAAACATTGTTCTGATACAGAAATATTTAAGTTATTACAATGAAATTAAGATAAATACTTTTTAGAGGTACAAGAAGGCTGGTTACAGGTTGTGCAGAAAGATAACAAAAAGACAAGAGAGCACAGTCCATGCAACAAGAATAGAAGGTTTACGTTTAAAATTGAGAATAAAACCATGCAGCATATTTGTGGAGATACAAGTATGTGAATATATTTAATTGGTAACAAAAGGAACAAGAGCTAAGAGTAACTTATTAGTTAGAAACTAGATAATACATATACGTTATCATTATTCAGTTGATTAGGAGGTATGATTGATGAATAACTAATTCTTTTATTCAAAACGTAAATCGGAATTTTCTAAATCCGACATTTTAACACAAGAACGGTAAGAAGTGAAGAACCTTTAGTGAGGGACAACATGTCACCCAGACTCTTGCTCTTGCGTGCTCCGACAACAGGACGAGCTGAGATCCTCCTGGCCAAGACAGTGGAGTCGGGAGAACTGTCCTCAGTGGAGGGAGACTCCACCTCGCTCCCTGGTTTAGAAGATAAAACCTCATCAGTACAAGGTGTTACGTCATCGGATTCTACAGTGTTTCTAACATCTTGTTTTCTTTCCAGCACCTCCGCAAGACTTGGTTTGTTTGGAAAACCAGCTGTAATCTGTGTCCTGATACAGTTATGACAGGTATTCTGGCTTTGTGGTTTCTCCAGAGTTGCTACTTCCTTGTCGGGGGGTGGTGAGATGCTGTGTCCAGGATGGTACTGTGGGGGAGCTACAGGGGCGTTATAAACGTGGTTTCTCAATTTTGGAATAAATACGTATTTTAATCACACATCACACAATCTCGATGTGATATGAACTCAATAGGATTTGTTTTGTGATTTTTTGTTTTTGTGACTGAATGCTGTCTGATAGTGAATTGTAAGTGCTTGTGGATACGTCTTTTATAATTTGATCTCCCTGTATTTTAGCTAGCGTAGAGATATATCATATAAAGTAATTTTTCATGATTTAGGGGTTCATACTGTATATCAAAAAGACCCGAATCAGTAAACCCGAATCGAAGATATTGACGAAAAATCCCAGAAAGGACGACAAACTCACACAAGTCGATAGAAACCCTCCTTCTTCCCGAAAAAGTGGCACTTCTCTTCACCCCACGACTTAAACCAGACAAAATATCTGACGATTCAGATTTGACCCTGTCCGATTCGTTATAGCCGCTATAATCCGACAACGGTCGCTGCTTCAGGATGGGTCTAGGTCGCTCCCGATCGTTGAGAGACAAGTTACGGCGGACAATGGAGGATGGGGGATTAGTTAGCTGCGATGGTGTTGTGGGGATCTCTCGGACGTCTTGTGGGCTGATATCTTTTCAAGGGTTAGTGAGGCAAAGCAGCAAAAATCAGGATGTAAACAATTCGGGGCGTTTATCTTAATTTTAAAGCAACCATTAATCATAACTATCTATATCCTCGCGCACATTCACACACTCACTCGATTCATGCCATCATTCAAAAATGAACTATAAAATAAACATCCCCTTTCTTGCGACATGTTCACAATAAACTTGTCCAGTGAAAATATCGCCAAACACAACGCACCTCTCGACCCAGAAGGCGGATCAACTTTGCGATCAGCATCACTTCCCCTCTTGTTTATGGCTCGCATAATGTTACCACTACTTTTGCTCTTGATCAATCCTCCGGTTCGAGCCGCTGTCTCTTTAACTCGGGCGGCGTTGACTATCATAGCCGTTTTAATGTCCTCGGCCATGACCCGAGACCGAGATCGTAGCCGTCGAGCAGCCGCTTTTTGGCGGGATGAGACTGTCCTGTCTCTTGCTGATTGGGCGATTTGGTTAAAGATATTTTGGATGAGATTAGCTTGGTTATGTTTCCTGGAAAAAATATACGCACGTCACACACACACACAGTCGTTCTTATGTGTAAACTATTTTGCACAGTCTGAGGATGAACTGTAGCTGTCTATGCTGAAATAAATACGCCCCAGACACCAGATGGCAATGTGGTCTTAGTTTCTGATAAAGACCAGATGTCTTGACACGAAAATTAACCTGCATTATGATTGTGGAATTTTTCCATGTTTATTCGGTTCCCAAATTCCTTATGAACAACTTAGCCAAACTAGGATTGTTACAACCCAAAAATAAACAAAAAACAGACCCGAATTTTGAATTAAAATTAACCGTAGCGTTTGTTTTTTTTGTTTTTGCAAGCCCTAAATTAACCAAGCATTGTATAAACTAAGCCTGACAAAAATTCACTCTTAATTCACATGCACATTCTACAATATTCACACGCACTCACAAGGTTTTTTGTTTCTAGCGACTGATGTCTCCACATCCGGTGTAGGAGTTTTAGAAGTAGGTTTGCTGCCAGCATGCTGGCTGTCCTTATCAGCTGAACTGGTTGGAGTCTGAGAACCACTTCTTGAGTTAGACCTTACCACCCCGGATATCCTTTTGTTCAGTTTCGTTTCTGAGCCTGAACTTTTCTGTTTACCGCCGCTCAGACTCAGAGATTTGTTGCTGGAACTCCTTCTGAAATCCCCGAACAGTTTGAACACGTCTCCGCTGCTCTTGCTCTTCTTGACAGAAGAAGAGAGAGGTTTGCCACATCGCGGACCCGGCGACACGTGGATGCTGTTTGCACGTGCTAAACAGGATTAGTTTAGTGCCGCGCGACTAGCAGTAGTCACAGACACACATTCCGATTTTTTACATACTCGAAAAATGCCCACACACCATACTCTCATTTCACCTATCGACTGTTTGGTTTGCAAGTAGAATCTGAGTTCTAACTGTTACGAATTACGAAACCCAAAATCATTCTGATTTACATGGCACATATTCACATCGTACAGCAACACATTCTCAATCCTTCATAACACTCAATCCCTTATAATCCTTCATAACACTCAATCCCTTATAATCCTTCATAACACTTAATCCCTTATAAACCTTCATAACACTCAATCCTTTAGAACACGAATCAGGCAAGCAAAGGACGAATAAAAATATGTTATCTTATTCTATTTCCCCCAGTTTCGAGCAAATTGCTGGCTATTGTGCAAAAAACCTCATTATTTTCAAGTTATGAATCAGACGGAAACACCGCTTATCGTATGAAAACATAATAATTGCTCTTTTAACAATTAAATTGCTTATACTAATTTCAAAATTGAATTATTGATGAGTTTAAATTCTTATCTATCTTGCAGGGTAGGCTAACATCACCTCAATCTCTATATCTTCATAGCTAACCATACATATCCGAGCAGACAAACCTACACAAACTACTATAAAACAAACTACTATAAAACAAGCGGGAGTATGGGGAGTAACAAATAGTCACACTGAAAGTGATGGCGGAGCAGCAGACACGGAGACGAGCGAGTGTGTAAGTTTCATGCCCATTATCGCCTCACAATAACCTGACTCACATCTATGGTTTTCCCGGAGGTAGTGAAGGGAAGATTTGGCGCTTACTGCCCCGGTCCGTGACCGGGCCGGGGGCAGAAGCTCCGCGGGTTGGGGTGCGATACCGTTTCTTTTGGGGAGGTGGTGGCCGGGATCGCTACTCTCCGAGCTCGCTGTAAATGCTACAGAAACGTTACTTGGTTTACTGTCGACCAGTTGGATTGAGAACACATGTGTAAGTGAATGTGTGAATGTGTGATTTGCAAAATTAGAGGAGATTTGAAGCATATTTTACGTGAATGAATGAAGATTTTTTCGACGCATCTGTAATTTACAACGTCCTATAGAAGCGTTATCATTGATCTAAAAATATACCAGCATAACAATAAGGAAGTCATTCAAAGAATTCAATCAACGAACAAAACTGAACAGAGAAGAAAATCATTCAACCAGATATAACTTAACACCCCCAGTCGCCATGGGGGAAGAAAAAGAGTAGAACAACAACAAACCCAAACCTTCTTCGCTAAGACTGGAGCTGGAGATGCTGGGTCTTCTTCGGGCCGTGTCTTGGAGGTTAATCGAGTCGAGTTGCTCTATCGCACGGTCCATGTCCTCCGTGTAGTCACCCATCTTCCGCTGAAGATAATGTTGATCACATGTCAGCTATAACTTTATCACATGTTAGCTATTAAATCTAATCACATGTAAGCAATTAATCGAAATTACCGGCCAGAATCTTTCAATGCTATTGAATTCTTACGTAGATAAGATGTGAACGAAAACTGAAAAAAGATTTTACTGAATGTAATAAAACAGAAAGAAAACCAACCTGTATATTTTCGATTTTCTGACTGCTCGGTTTGCTGTATGGACTGGCGGTTATAGTTCTATTCGGCGATTGCCGTCTAGTGGAACTATCTAAGGCGGAAGTGCCATTGCGAGGGGTGGTGTCGGCGGCTGCCCCCGTCCCGCGGACCCGGGACCGAGAAGACGAATAGGGGGAGGAGGATGGTGGTGCAGCTGTGGAGCGCGGTCCCGCCGCATCGGAAACTGTGTTATCTGGAGGTCTTGAGTTTAGAGAAGGAGAGGGGAATTGTGCTTTAAAGGGTTAAAACAGATTTAGATAAGATGCTGCAACATCAAACATGCAACACAGAGAGATTAAATGAAAAGATGACTTCAAACAAGAAAACTGTTTAACTTTTTGTACTTTCAATTATTGTATGGGAAAAGAAACGTTGATTTACCATTGTCCGAATCGCTAGCCAAGCCACGGGTCGAAAATTCTTCTTCGAGATAAGAATCAGTGTTTTCCAATACCTTCTCAATCATGCTTACAACTGCATCAATTTCTAAAAATGCAGGTGTTGTACATGATGGGGCTCCAGAATTTACAATACGAATCGAATGATTTTGAATGAAAGATGTCACTCGAAAGTTCAGCAGCTGTCGAAATCAGGGCAGCCACACCTTTAAATGATTAGTAAAAACGATTCAAAGCATTGAGAAGATTGAAACTTAAACAAGTTCAACTCAGTTAAGTTCAAACAACAAAATAATGCTGTAAAACACACAAAAAGATGCTACAAGGCTGCTAGTGTACCTGATATGTCATCGGTTGGCGATCTGTTGTTAGCTTCTGATTCTAATCTTGTTTTGTCTATGATCTTGAAGATCTCGTTGATGTCCGGCTTCTCGTGGCTTGAGTCTCTTGAGCCTCCTCGTGGATGTCCATTCTGGCGTTCTGCACCAATCACACTGCGATTCGATCTGGAGGTTCCGAAATCCAGTGTGTCCGATCTCGAGGCATACCGCTTACCGACATTGGAACTATTTCTCGAATCCAAATTGTCCGATCCGAGAGCGTACCGTTTTCCGATATCATAACCTGTTTTAGGTTCAGCCGGCAGCTCGACACGGCGAGCCGAGGTCGGGGACAAAACAAAACTTTTGTGGCGCGAGGCGCCAGGGGAGAAAGGTTGGTCGTCCGAGTTGAGGGACTGCTGACTGGCGTGGTGGGAGGGGGTGGTGGGACGTGAGGAGCAAGTGGAACGTGCCTCTAGCTCCTTTACCTGTAGGAATGTTACAATGATTGGAATGTAGTAGAATTACCAAAGTTACTACTTTGGCAGAACAAATTTATCGCTTACAGTGGCAACATCAAAAGCTGGTTTTCGTTGAATGAAAGTATTGCCAAACAACATTTAGTCGCAAGTCACCACATATCTGATATCTAACAACTAACAATTTGATAGACCTGAAAGTCTGATGACTTTACCTCGTCGTCCAGTTCCTTGAGCTGATCCTTGCCGACAATGGACTCCAGGAATTCGTCCAGGTTCATGTTTTGTGTGTCGTCAATACCCAGCTCCTGTTCCAGCAGATTGAGGGCTATCATGCTGCCTCTTGTCATCGCACGTGAGTTGTTTGATTCTCTTGAATCCGGTCGTGAAGTCGTCTGGTAAAATTGGATAAGTTTTATAAGTGTTATCAAGATAAATGTTAGTCCCAGTTATCCCACCAATTACTGATATGTCGAGTCTTAAATCACGACATAATGTTATGCAGGCTTGATTGTAAAACGTTTGAATTCCCCTGTAGTTAATTAGTTCCTTTTTCTAAAAACTTGTCGACTAAAAACAAATTCTCACCTCAGGAGTAGTACGTCTGTCAACAAGAGGAGCGATGGTGTCGCTGGTTTCTGACCCTATTGAGGGAGTGGCGGCATGGACGGGCGTAGGGGAGTCCAGGGATGGGCGGACAGTCGAAATACTTGTACTAGCTTTAGTTCGGACATCCGTCGGGGATTGGAGTTGAGATATACTCCTAGAGGGCATGACCCGTTTAAACGAATCAGTGTGATTTATCAATAAACTAAAAACAATCCTCAAATTGAAGCAAAGAAATATACAACAACTTGAAGGTCTTGTTCTTTGTTTTACCTCCGAGGCTGGCCATCAGGGAATGGTGGTAATCCCACCACACTGATCGAATCTTTTCCTTTAAGCTGTGAGATAAGCTGTTCGTGCTCTAGATGTGCCACAAGTGTACCACGTACCTAAAGATCGTTTAGCAGTTAAGAGCGAGTCTAAGTCAGCTACTCAGGGTCCATTTACATAAATGAATTTTAACAAACCGAAAAATGTTTCAAAAAAACAAAAGAAATTTAAAACGGATGGCTTTGACGCACAATAAGCTCGCGGCAGAAACCTCAGATCAGGTAAAAGTGATTTAAGGTCCCAATCCCTACCGACCATTAATGTTCCTGGATACTTTTAGTTTCCTTTCATAACAACCACGATGTCTCTGTTGACTAAGCACAGTACATACGCTACAATCACGTACAATAAGCTCACCTCCAAGAGTCGAGAGCTGGGTCTTAGACCGGCCGCCCAAGCTGGTCCGTTCTCAGTCACGTCGCCCACAATGCCCTGGAACTGTATGTGGAAACCGAGCTTTCCTTGCTGGTTCTTGATCACTCGGATCTCTTGCGTCTGAAAAAACGCACGGATAAAATATCGGCTGGGTGGTGTTTTGGTTTTATTTGCGCTTCCAATGCAGCAGACCGGGGTTCAATCCCCGGCTGTGGCAAGTCGGCCAGTCGCCAGACTGTGTCTGGTAGCGCTTCGGCTCGAAATGCATACTCCCTGGCTCACAAGATTAATCCCCCTACAGCTAGTTTAGTGCCTCAGTACGGAATGGTGCAGGGTTTAGGAAAAAGAGATGAGCACCTCAGGCTATCTCATCAAAGGGGCGACCTAAATTTGCATTTTTGCAAATTTGAAAGTATCGCTTAGAAACGAGAAGAATAATTTTGTCAGTAAGATGTGACTACTTCTTTGGAAGATATAAATCAGGGAAACTTTGGGTTGAACGTTTTCTTGATTAAAATATCGTCTTTTACGGTGGCAGTATTTTTTACGCTGATTTCATGATATTGGTTTCAGTTTTTCAAGACCGCAACGAGGGAATCGGTCCAGACGATGGATTTTATTCACTAAAAGTGGCAAAAGACTGAATATCAATGAGGTTTAAATACCAAGATAAAAGGTCAAGATACCTCACAACCATCACTAGTACAGGTCAGTCTCTTCACGATATCGTCGATGTCACTGGTGCTGTCGTCGTCTGCCGAGGTTGTGTCTCTCTTCATCACGATCACCTCTCCTGAAATTATTTCGACTGTTAGACGATAGCTATCGCTTGCATGCATGTCTTGTTTTGAATTGCATATTATGGAAAACATTGCTTAGATGAGACTCAATAGGAGTATGGTATCGAGCTGCATCGCATAAGATCAAAACAGAGACCTTCGATAGGAGAGCAAATCAGATCACTCAACCAGACTGATTACTATTTTATTATACTTACTATTTTACTAAACTATGTGATAACTCTCTACATACCAGTATCGTAGTACAACTTTAGCGAGTCAGTACTCGAGGTCCAACCGAGGACTGCCTTGCACGGCAGCATGTACATCATAGTCTGAAAGTAAGGTCAAAGATAAATCGAATAGATCATGAACTCCAATTAATCTCATTGAATTTCAACCAAGAGATTCAATCCGAACCATATTTCTGTAATGCTATATGCTCTACAGCAACCGCTTGAGAACTAGTCTCGAGGAAAAGATCAGTTCAAGTCTCAGGGTCTCAGGATCATCTTACCTTTTTCTTAATCTCCACGATAACTATCTGAGTAGGAGATATGGCCATGATGCAGGGTTTTTCAACTCCCTCCTCCACCACAGAAACGCTCCACTTCAGTGCACCCCGGCTCACCAGCTCGGGAGCTAGACGCTGCGCAAACCTGGCTTTTCTTTTGAACGACCAGGAGCGTCCCAATTTCCCTCGAGTTCGAGTTTAGGTTAGAATTATCAATCACCCAAACCCATAAGATTTTCTGATTATGATGAAATAATGATCATATTATGATCACACTATCAATCTGATATAACCGGAATATTATTTCACTACAACATTGACACCATACACAACAAACCTGGATTTCCACTTTTCTTCTGATTTGGAACTAGAGTTGTAGAAGTGCAATAACTCTCACAGAAAGTTTTGAGAAGCTGCTCTCGAGTTCTTCTCGCCATAGAAGCCAACTTCTTGGCTTTCATACTCGCATTTTCAGCGTTTATAACTGAAGTTGTTTAATGTTTCAGGAGTCAAAATTAAATTTGATCAACATAGTATTGAAAATTGAAATTCTACAAAGTGGACACAAAGTGAATAATTAGAACAAGTTTTAGATACTGTCGCAGACAGACCGTCCGATTTTCGATTAGACACAGGCATGTAAACTGAAAAGATGGATGTGTGAGCGAAGAACCCTACTTTTTGTGAGAAGAAAATGTCTGAAAGCTGCACCCTTCTTCATCTTCTCCTCAGGTATAGGAGGACCGAACTCGGGAACTTCGTGTGACCTCGTCACAGCGATCCTGGTAGTGAAGTGGTTGGTAAATATCAAGGCATATTTACAGCGACTAATCTAGTTACTTGTGGGAGGGGTTAGAGATATAGCGAAGTAATCTGTTCGATATATAGATGACATTTCTGTGGTGTTTAACAGTGTTCATCTGCACGGTTAGACGATGAACATAGACTTATGACGAGTCTAAAACACAATATGATACGAACACGAAGGGTCTAAACTTGAACTTGTCACCGTACTAAAGATCTGACACACAAAACAGAGATTGTACCGACACAACTACAATATCAGAATCAGGTAAATAACGTCTGCTAAGCGCTAACTAACAACTAACTAACAACTGCTTACTAACAGCTTACTAACAACAGCTTACTAACAGCTAACTAACACCCGCTTATTAACAGCTAACTAACACCCGCTTATTAACAGCTAACTAACAACAGCTTATTAACAGCTAACTAACAACAGCTTACTAACAGCTAACTAACAACAGCTAACTAACAGATAACTAACAACAGCTTACTTACACCTAACTCACACCCGCTAACTAACATCTAACTAACAACAGCTAACTAACAGCTAACTAACAGCTAACTAACAACTGCTTACTAACAACAGCTAACTAACAGCTAACTAACAACTACTATACCCGATTATAAACTAACTGATATGAAGTGTCGGGGGTGTTGGGATTGCATGCTCTGACCAGGATAAACACGTGCTGGTAATGAGATCTGAACTGAGCGGGGGTCAGAGGACAAGACCCAGGTTCTTGGAATATAACCGTCACGATATCGTTACCGATGTGCCGCTTTCTTACAACCTGGATTGGTGGAAATGAGAAGAATGGAGATATAACAATGTCAAAATGTTCTTAAACTGACAAAAAGTCCTGGCATTAGTCAGTTTCATATTGCGAATAGCTGAACGTCGAACGACAGTCGACACATGTCCCGAATAAACAGCCATAAAACAAACCTGCTGTCTGTCGTTTTCAGTATATGGCAACAAGGTAGATACATGGAACATAATCTGACAGTTATTGTACCGGGTGTATACTGAATGTGTACCGGTCGTGTCACCTGTGAATTGTGCAGGTCAAATAAACCTCGCTGTTATCTACAGCAGTCAGCTGGGAAACGCGCGTGTTTGTTATAGTAACTGTTGTAAATGTGATACTTTAATTTTGTTTAAGCCTAAATTTTGTAAAGCACAAAAGCCGCAGCACTAAAATCCATGCGCGGCGTTAGCTAGCTATAAGCTAAACCAGCTTTGCTAAAAGGCTGGTCGAAGTGCTGGCTAGTGGCTACTAGGGAGCTGTGATTGTTGTTTTTAGTATTAAGTACATTTCGTATGGCATGGACTATGAATGTCATCATAAAATTGGAATGTTCTAGAAAAGCCAAGAGTTTAAACTTTATTGGCACGTTTGTTGTTTCTGGTATTGCACCAAAATAACTTGAATATTTGGCAAGGCGGGAGCATGTTACCAGGATTGATAGTGTTCTCAATGAGAACTTCTCATGATTCTATTAATCGTTAATTCTTAATTCGTCTATCATTTTACTTTCACTAGTTATTTGTTACATGCAGTTATCATCTTTGTTGTATTGAATACTCTAAGATAAATATTTCGCATACTTCAAGAAACTATTTCACTTACTCTTATTGTCTAAGCCTCCTCTAAAAGAGTCAAATCCTTTAAGAGCAACCTTCTCTCCAATAGTCTCCAAGAATTCCTCGAACGCAGGACTGCCAACGTCTGAAATGATGACTCGTTTTAGAAACTGCACTTTTAACCATATTTAAAGTGACATCAAAAATTCATATTTTGGCACTGAAAAGATTCCTTCTCATAAGAAAGTACAGCTGCTTTTAGTTTTGTGTACCCTAAAAGTCCAAGAAATAAATTTAAATAATAAATTGCTGAAATTTCTAATGACATATTTTTAGATTCAAGGCGTGATGATGCTGGTACCATTATTTATAATTTGTTATTTATTATGTATAACAGTGTAACATCAGTTTAACTGTTGTTGGTGAATTGACATTATTACAGCGTAACTGCACCTATTAAACAAAGGTGAGACAATCTAGCAGCACAATTGTGGCTTGAAGGTTTTTTAAAAACAAACAAAACCACACCCCTCCAATATGGAATCATATTCAGTAGATCGCCTTGTTAAGAAACACAACGCCATTAAAACCTGGACTACATATTCGAGGTCGCAGCAGGTTTTATCCCGTATTAGCTCTGACATATGACAAGTGTTAATATGCAATATTAGGCCAAACGCTCAGCTCGAAGCGTTGTTTATCAGCATTCATTGTACATAGTTAAAAAAATTATTTGACTGTCTTACATCATTACTTCATTTCATGGTGCATATGACTACTGCAATAGTATATTCCAAAAGTACCAAAACCTTGCTTTGCCTTAACAAAATCCCACTGACAGTGTCCCAATAAACCTTGCTTTGTCTTAACAAAATCCCACTGACAGTGTCCCAATAAACCTGGCTTTGTCTTACAAAAATCCCACTGACAGTGTCCCAATAAACCTGGCTTTGTCTTAACAAAATCCTACTGACAGTGTCCCAATAAACCTTACTTTGTCTTAACAAAATCCCACTGACAGTGTCCCAATAAACCTGGCTTTGTCTTAACAAAATCCCACTGACAGTGTCCCAATAAACCTGGCTTTGTCTTAACAAAATCACACTGACAGTGTCCCAATAAACCTTGCTTTGTCTTAACAAAATCCCACTGACAGTGTCCCAATAAACCTTGCTTTATCTTAAAAAATCCCTCTGACAGTGTCCCAATGAGCAAGAACAATTCGAGACGAGTAATTACGCGTCCTGATTGTTCGTTTCTAGGCAATGTCTGACAGTACACCGCCCTGTGTGTACAAAATGTTCTACAACATTGTGTACTTATACCTGAAGAACACTGGAACATTCCTTTATCATGAAATGCAACAAAACCGACACAAATAATACACAAATTATACATGTACAATGTACATTCTTTATCGCTTTAGTCTTGTGCGAAGAAGGTTAACATGATTATTTTCTGGTGGTTAAGTGTTGGAAACTTTAAATGATTTTGTGCATTATTCACAGAGACACGTACAATGACGAGTTGATGCGTACATGTGACAATATGACACGGAACAAGCGACAAGTCACACTTTCCCCCAACTTCGTGGGAGGAACGGAAGAGGAGAGCTGATGAAAAGATTGTCTAAATTACTGTGTATTTACTAATCAGCGTGATTGTGTGATTGTGCGTGTGTGTGTGTGTGTGTGTGTGTGTGTGTGTGTGTGGTGTGTGTGTGTGTGTGTGTGTGTGTGTGTGTGTGTGTGTGTGTGTGTGTGTGTGTGTGTGTG